>JAJMBI010000060.1:0-60271 GCA_030572815.1 Starmerella asiatica | reverse complement strand
TGCATATGAACACCTTCCACGGCTCTAATCCTCAATTTGATTTATAAATAAAAAGGTGTCCTAGCCATTGTTTCTTCGCAGAAATTAATTAAAGGCCTTGTCAGTTCTATGGAGGATAGATTCGATTTTTCAAAAATTTCGACAAAATTCTCGCGGTGTGTCCGGATTATTAGGTCCCAAACTCACCATGGGTACTGCTCGAAATAATGAACAACCCCGACTAAATGTTCAGATTACTAAGCACACATATGTTGCGATAGTAGCCATGGGCCAGTAGGATTTCATGCCCCAGCTAGCTAATCATGGGTATACTGCTCGAAATAATAAACACCCCTGACTATAAGATTTCTAAGCAACCATACGTCTAACGATGGACCATACCGCCAGTTACACGTAGGATATCATGCGGTTCGAGTTTGACCCATTTTGTCAGTCGTATAGCCCATATAGCTAGCTATATACCAGACATTGCGTGTAGAATTATAGTGCCATCATAATAGAACAGATTAAGGAAAACCATCCGTTTTGAAAAGCAGCAAGTCAGGTAGCTGGGCGAGGTCGGTGTAGAAAGAAGTCACGTGAAGCTCATGTGAGGTCATACGCACAGGGTAGACTGCTCGAAATAATGAACACCCCCGACTAAAAGATTTCTAAGCATCCATACGTCTAACCATGGGCCATACAGCCAGCTACACGTAGGATATCATGCGGTTCGAATTCGACCCATTTTGCCAGTCAAATAGCACATATAACCAACCATATTCCAGACATTGCGTGTAGAATTATGCTGCCATCGTAATAGAACATATTAAGGAAATCCATCTGTTTCGAAAACGAACTGAAGTAGTGTGTGCCTAAGTAGTGTGGCGACCTAGTCCCAACAAAGGGCGAGGTCACACGCACATGATCCCGGTAAAACCCTATCCCAAACATCTGTCATGCCATTAACTTTCACAATGGCTATCGCCTTGGGTCCCAACGTCATCGTCGTGAAATCCCCACAGCATCAAAATTTCAGCTGATATTCTAAAACTTCACGATTTCTCCATATAGGACTGCATTAATGACCTCGATTTAAGAATAAAAATATTATTGGAGTCATTAGGCTACAATGATAGAAATATTTACTTTGTGGTGTACAATCTGAATGTTTTATAGAGCCGAAAGTACACACTCCTGATCGTGCGTATGAACACATTCCACGGCTCTGATCCTCAATTTGATTTATAAATAAAAAGGGGTCCTAGCCACTCTTTCTTTGCAGAATTTAATTAAAGGCATTGTCAGCTCAAAGGAGGATAAATTCGATTTTTCAAAAATTTCGACAAATTTCTTGTGGTGGATGCTGGGAATTTTGGCCAACAAGGTCAGGAGCATTGAAGTCCCTACGTCAACGTTAATTGAGATGTGTATGGGATAGGGTATTCGTCACCTGATGTGGTCAACATCACACCACCTACCTGACGATGACCGGCTTCGATACCGCGTTGCTGGGCTGCACATCCATTGAACAACTCGGCATTCATATGAAACACTTGGAACTTAGTTGAGCAAGTCGCGGGTCTCGATAGCCGTGTATTCTATGCATATGCTTACCCCATTACACGCAGTGTTTACAATTATACGGTTCCATTTGCACGGATTATTTACTGCACATTGCGTGCCGTTTGCCACTGACTAGAGTGACAAGTTATCGTTCCTGTCTTATATATATATGATCGTTGCTCTCGGCCACATCAACACCAGTTCAATTATTCCCCCAGTTATAACCATGCCTGCCATTAAGGAGGAGCTCTCAAATGCAAACGAGTCATCAGCGCAGTCTACTTTGCGGTCCGCAGGGAAGGACAGCATGATTCGGTTCCAAATTATGAGCGATACCCACATATAATTCACTCTGCAGGTGAGGCGCACAACTGAGATGTCAAAAGTAATGGGCGTTTACTTCAAGCGTTTGCCTAATCCAGCCCCACGCGTTTTCTTGCTTTACGGCCAGCGTATCAGGCCTAATTACACGCTGGCCAGTCTTGGCATGGAGGACAATGACGTGATCGAAGTGTTCTACAACTTGTCACGGACTTCAAAATTGAGTCCCTTGCGTCACATCAACATCGAAATTGGCGATGATTGCACCCGATTTCGTTTGCGCATGAGCCGGACGAAGGAGGTGTCGCGAGCAATTAAATTGTTTTGCAAGCGCACTAAGTCAGACCCACACTCACTCACTTTCATGTTTAAAGACCTGCGTATCAGGCGTAATGACACGCCCGTCGGTCTCGGCATGAAGGACAACGACAAAATCAAGGTGCTCTACAACTCGCGACCGATAGCGATTCCCGAGTTGTTCGATGATGATGATGATGACCTCTTACAAAACACAAACTCTCAAACGAATATTCGAAACCCGGGAAATGACGAGTTTCCGGACTAGACTTAAGACATTTATACACCATCTTACAGACAAGCAGGGCCATTTGATACTCCCCAATTTACATTATCAACAGTTACGAATTCTAAATTTTAAGGATGCGATGAATGCAAATATATAGTTAGTGCAATTGAGTATCCCGGGCTTAGAGGAACCGCATTAAAGTGGACCAGCGTAAGACGATTCGAACGGATCTCTAACATCAACTCTCGCCCATGCTCGCGAATTGAACAGTAGCCACTTAATAAGTTGCATTTTTGGGCTAAAAAAGTTGAACCGTAGATTTGATATCAGAATATATCTTAAACTGAATACCACGTGAGATTCGAGTAACAACCCAGCGGTGTGATTGGCATAGTTGTGGTGCTGGTATTGAAGCTAAGATTACATTGCTATTATTTGTAGCACTAGAGCGCTATATATCCCACCACCCACACCAAATTGGCTTAGATTGGTTTACTATCTCAACAGATGCAAAATACTAAAATCATCGGCTGCACATGCGTCTGCCATTGTACAAATTCTACGTAAAATGTCTCGGTAGTAGGCAGCCTGCATTTTAACCCTACTAACCGATCTGGGAACCGGTAACAGCGCAAGTGATGTTTCAATAACTAGATGATTGAGCTCCTGAAACATAGTAACAATACAATATCAATATTAGACGCAATTGCGCACCATTTATAAAGTCACTAATGTTGAAACCTCCAGGATCCAGTTTTCGGGGTGCATGAGAGTGCCGAAATACGGTCCGCCTTATTCCCTAACGCGGGGCCGTAGCCGCCCATACGTACCCACAGCCCCGGGCCATAGCAGCCACGTGACATAGCTGAGCCATACGTGCCCACACCGGGGTGCAGCTACCCCAGCCCTGATCCTATATTAATTAGTAGTAAATTATTTACCACTGCAAAACCAACCCGCCATGGACTACAGTACGTACCAGACCCCCCTCAGCGCTCGCTATGCCAGCAAAGAGATGTCGCATCTCTTCTCCGCGGAAATGCGGTTCTCCACCTGGCGCAAACTGTGGCTGACGCTGGCCACCGCTGAAAAAGAGCTGGGCGTGCCGAACATCAGCGATGAAGCGCTGGAAGAAATGCGTGCCCACCTGCAAATTACTCCGGAAGGTATTGAAGGCGCTGCTAAGCAAGAAGCAATCGTTCGCCATGACGTCATGGCCCACGTCCACCAGTTCGGGCTCGAAGCTCCCGAGGCAGCCGGGATTATTCACCTCGGTGCAACGTCTTGTTTTGTTACTGACAATGCCGATCTGATCTTTTTACGTGAAGGTTTGGACATTCTCATCCCGAAATTGGTGAATGTCATTGACCGGTTGGCGAAATTTGCCCTGCAGTACAAAGACCTGCCCACTTTGGGTTGGACGCATTTCCAACCTGCCCAGCTCACGACCGTGGGTAAACGCGCGACGTTATGGCTGCAGGAATTGTTGTGGGATCTCCGCAATTTCACGAGGGCTCGTAACGACATTGGCTTACGCGGGGTGAAAGGTACCACCGGCACCCAGGCTTCGTTCTTGGCACTGTTTGATGGCGATCATGACAAAGTCGAGGCATTGGATCGCCGCGTCACTGAATTGTTGGGGTTCGAGCACGCCTACCCCTGCACGGGTCAAACGTACTCGCGTAAAATCGATATCGACGTGCTGGGCCCGCTCGCTTCGTTCGGAGCGACGGCCCACAAAATGGCGACGGATATCCGGCTGCTCGCGAACTTGAAAGAAATGGAGGAACCGTTTGAGAAATCGCAGATCGGAAGCAGTGCGATGGCGTACAAACGTAACCCGATGCGGTGCGAACGCATCTGCTCATTGTCGCGGCATTTACAAACGACGTTCCAGGAAGCCGTGGCTACGGCGAGCGTGCAGTGGTTTGAACGAACGCTGGACGACTCTGCCATTCGCCGCGTGTCGCTTCCCGGTGCATTTTTGGCAGCAGACATTGTGCTTTCGACTTTGCTCAACGTTGTGGGTGGGATTGTCGTGTACCCTCAGGTAATTGCTAGACGGATCTCTGCTGAGTTGCCGTTCATGGCCACGGAAAACGTCATTATGGCCATGGTGAAGGCCGGGGCGTCGCGCCAGGAGTGCCACGAGCACATCCGTGTTTTGTCGCACCAGGCCGCTGCCGTGGTTAAAGAACAGGGCGGTGACAACGACCTTATTGAGCGGATCAAGAAGGATGAATACTTCGCACCGGTCCATGCTCACTTGGAGGACTTGCTCGACCCTTCGACTTTCGTTGGTCGGGCCCCGGAGCAAACCGAGAAGTTCGTGAACCAAACGGTGAAGCAGGCACTGCAGCCGTTTGCTGAGTATATTGACGAGAAGGAGGTCAAGCTCAGTGTTTAAAGATATGTAGTTACAAACTGGTTTTTAATAGTTCAATGTATGTAAAGGCATGGCAGCACCCAGGACACAGCCTTTAGCAGCATCCCGCTGCTCGCCGGTAGGTCAGTGCCGAGAAAGCCCTTGTTTAGGAGTAAGATGGAGAACTTGCTCGTAGTACAAACGGAGCATCTTCTGGCCGAGCTTGAACTTGACAAGCTAACTTCACTGGCACCGCTTACAGCACGGCAAATCGTGAACATGATGATCAAGGCTGTCGGCGTGAGCGACATTGGCGTTGTGTTAGGCAGTGTGGCCGCGTCACTGACACCCCTACGGAGAGCAGCATACGGCACGCCGATGAGCACGCGGTAAATGCCGTCAGACTTAGTTATTAAATGAATACTGTTGTTGTAAACAAATAAGGGCCCGAATGACATCAACTAACGCCATCGCTGTACTCCATGAATCAAGTCGTTTAAACCAAATAAGTCAAACCAAGTCAAACCAAGTCGTTTAAAGCAAAGCAACTCAATATGTATATTAATTGGCCGTAATTTGAAGCACATACATGCCTCCTTAGTGCACATTATGGTGTAAGGCTGGCAAGCCTATGCTATGCTATGTAATGCTGTGATATATATGCCTGGGCGCCCGCGCTCAGTTTTCAACGGCACTGTCCATGATCCACCGCTTGTAGGTGTTCACAGACTGTGCCGATACCTCTGGTTGCTGGTCAACCGTGGTGGGAATGATCAACGGCGACAAACTCGGTGACAAACTAGGGCCCTTTGCCGGGTTCAGTTTCGGGCTTGCGTAAAGAAATTGGCCGTCTTTCCTAACCGAATGCGTTTGCACTCGGCGAACGGGCTTTTTCGTTGGCTTTGGCTGGGAGTTCGGGCCGGCCAGCCATAGGTTCGAAAGTTCAGGATCATCATCGCTACTCTCGGTCATTTCGTGTTCCAGGCTTTGCCGTTTCTCGAGTTTGAGGTGGGGCTGGCTTTTGTCTTCGTCAATGCCGCGGCACGCCTCGGAGCAGTACACACTGCCGTGAGGGCATTGTTTGTCGCATACAGTGCAGTACTCCAGGTTCCACGTCTGCATTGGAATTATTTGCATTCGATTTAAAGGTTAATGAACAGGTTTATTGGCCGAATTCAGTGTATTATGGGTCGTGTTTTTTTCTTTTTCTTTTTAGAGAGTCTGCACGTTAACGGGTAAACGGGCTACTCAGCTTTGGGAATTTTTCACGACAATTCCAAAAATTAAGCTCGGTGACAGACTTTAAACCCGAGCTCAGTGGGAAGAAAAAAAAGTTCAGCACGTTGGTTTACGTTTGGTATCTTTTTTTTTGGGTGGACGAATGCGTTGTCCAAGGCGGACTCACGGGGGGTGTGACTTCGTGCTATAAACGAAATGCAGCGGAGGCTTGCGTGGTGCCCTTAGGGGAAACTAAAACGTGCGCGTTCGAAAGGTGCAATGTGATCTACAAGCGGCCTGGTCACCTGCCGCTTTTAAAGAACTAGCACCAAATCTTTAAACTGGCAACTGGGGGGGATTAATTAATCGGGGTGGCCTTTTAGGTATATATAGTGCCCATATCGTTTAAGAGCAAGCCACCATTTATACGTTTTTGAAACAATCTTTATCGCTTGCATAAAAAAAAATTTGTCCACGCGCTCCATAAAGGTCTAGGGTTATGCACACTTTCGATGCACGAAAGTCCCAGGCTCGGGGAAACCCTACGCCCTACGAATACGCTGCTTAGGGAAAGGAAGCACGGATGCGCTATGCTTGCGCACAGCATGCGTGCATATGCCAGAACCAACGCGAAACAACAAACATTTGAATTGAATTGCACGTGTGGTGCCACGTAAGTGTAAAATTTATAAAAGAAGCACTGCTATGTATATTAATGTGTAAAAAGAAGTCCGATGCAAAGTCCATTGACTCACTAAAAACCCGATTTCGCGTTTAAACCGCTACGGGCGGCTCACTGGTGGCCGCTGATCTATGTTGGTACAATAGCCGCTCGTTTTGACACATCCCCGCGCTTATAAGGACAATTACAACGGTGGGTCCACGTTGTCGTTGGGAGCTCGACCACTACGTCACCTGCCCTCAGCGTAGAGCGCGGCAGCCCATGATTTATTGCCCGCTTGAACTTTCCCTTTGAGTGCTTTGAGTGCGTCGCTCAATCTAAGGTGGGGTGAGGTGGGGTGGGGTAAGGGTGCGCTTGCTAAAGTGGGCGCGCGGCCCACGTTTTTTTCCTCCCTGCACTCCTAGCCACGTACGGCACGTGAAATGCAGAAGACTCAAAGTCCTTATACTGATTAGGTCGGCTCCACCGTGTGAGCCCACGAGGCATAGATCAACCGAGGCGGTGCTAAGATGCCGATTGGCCTTACCACATCGGGCGAAACCGCTCAGGTAGAACACGGTAGTTAGAAATAATTATGTATTCGAATATAGGTGCTAGGCGCCTAATCTAAACGAGATCATGGGCAAGCGCCTAACGGACATTGTGTACGTTGCTCTTACTTAGATGGGTTCTATCTGCATGGAAAAATACGCCGTTGCTACTGCTGACCAGCATACATGCCATTACAATCTCCGTAGCTGCAACCCTATCATATCCATCGTTAGATCACGTGCAATGACACAACGTTGCAGCACGTGGAAGACTCATCGACGCTGTGAGTCACCCACATCGTGCATGCAAATTGAACGTTGTTGGCCGATGAATGAAAGGCCCAGATTAATCCTACAGTTTCGTGGTGATGTAAACTAAACCGTAGATGATGATTGTTTTACCGGTGTGCAGTACTATTTAACTCTTAACAGTTTAAATGCCGCGTTCGTATTCGCGATGCGAGGTCCCACAGTCGTTGCAGGAGATGTACGTGCCTACTGCGGTCACCCCGGCTTAACAGTTTGTAAAGACGGGCTAAAAATAGCCTCCCAATCACGTGATTAAAAGCTTCGGCCGGGAATGAACTGAATGAATGGTGGAATGAAGTAGTTAAAAAATACAGCCAAAAAAAAAGTACGGTTTAGAAGCATAGATGAAATTATACGTAAACAAAATATGCACACGCTTACCCAAAAACGGCTTAATGTCATTGCCCGAAATGACTCAATGACAGCGCTCAAAATGGCTCAATGGTTCGTTACCCACTACCAGCGAAATGGAAAGTTGATGTTTTAAAGCTATGTAAACTAATGAAACTAAAATTTTAAGCGAAAATCCGGTTCACAACCGACAGCGCTGCCTTCATACTGGCTCGCGCAACGTCACCATGGATGCCAACGCCCCATTCCGAAGCGGTCTCATCATTGGATCCGCGCTTCTTGTACGAGATCTGTAGGTACGCCACGGCCTTCGTGGACGAGCCCTTGCCAATTGAGTGCTCCTGGTACGTCTCGACATCCAAATCGTACTGCAGCTCTTGCTCAAGCGCGTTGAGGAACGACGAGATCGGACCGTTACCGGTGCCACTAATCGAAACCACCTTACCATTTTTATTAAGCTCACCCGAGAATGTCTTCGTGTCGCCACGGCCGCTGACTTCATAATCCAGCAAATTATACGCATACTTGGCGTCCTCATGCAAGAAGTACTGGTTCATAAACAACGCAACCAATTCGTCGGTATGCAACTCGCGGTCCTTGAACTCGGCCTCGGCCTGCACATGCTTGGAGAAGCTGACCTGCAGCCCACGCGGCAGATCAAGCTCCAAATTACGCAAAATCACCCAGGCAGCACCACCCTTGCCGCTTTGCGAGTTCACCCGAATAACTGCTTCGTATGTACGTCCGACATCCGAAGGATCCAGGGGCAAATAAGGAACTTCCCAATGCATCGACTTCGCGGCAGGTCCCGCACTCTCGCGGCGGGCAAATCCCTTTTTGATGGCATCCTGATGGCTGCCACTGAACGCACACACCACGAGCGACCCTGCGTATGGTGCGCGGGCATGCACGGGGATTTTGTTCAAACGTTCACTAACCTCGACCATGTGCATTAACTGCGAGAAGTCGATCTTAGGGTCAATACCCTGAGTGTACAGGTTAAGTCCCAACGTCACCAAATCGACATTGCCCGTACGTTCGCCATTGCCAAACAAGCAGCCCTCAATGCGATCACCGCCGGCCATTTGACCCAGTTCGGATGCAGCTACTGCACAGCCACGGTCATTGTGGCAGTGCAGCGAAAGGCACACCTTTTCACGCTCGCTAATGTGCGTGCTGATGTACTCCACCTGGTCAGCGAACACGTTGGGAGTGCTCATTTCCACCGTTGCGGGTAAATTAAATATGATGGGCAACTCTTCAGTAGGACCCCACGCCTTTTTCACTTCTTCACAAACGCGGAGACTGAACTCGACGGGGGTGTCACTGAAAGTCTCGGGACTGAATTCAAACTGCCATTCAGTTTCCTGGGCTTCTGGATTGTCCTTCGTCAATTCACGTACCAATTTAGTAGATTTAGTCACCAACGAAAGGTACTCATTTTCACTCAGGTTCAGCACCATTCCCCTGAAAAGGGCAGAAGACGCACAGTAGATGTGCACAATTGCCTTTTTCGCACCTTTCAGCGACTCAATGGTACGCCTAATCAAGGGCTCGCGGCAGGGGCTCAGAACTTGGATCGAAACGTCAGGGGGAGCGGTTTCAACAGCATGCCGCGTGAAATCAAAGTCAATCTGGGAAGCTGATGGGAACGCCACTTCAATTTCTTTGTAACCGCTGTCCACAAGCAGCTTGAAATACTCTTTCTTTTCAGCGATATTCATCGGATCGGGCAACGACTGGTTGCCATCGCGCAAGTCCGTGGCAAGCCAGCGGGGGGCCTTCGTGATAGTGCGGGAGGGCCATTGCCGATTAGGCAAGTCTACTGGCGGAAACGGCCGGTACTTATTAGCCGGGGGGCAGGAGAGGGGACAGGTCATACCAAACTCTCGGGTACCTGCGTGCTTAATATATTACCCCGCGCCCTATTGGAAAATTAGTCACACCGTTTACGGCCGGGCTCCGGTCCGCTCCGATGCGGGGGAGGGGGGCGTTCATTCGTGCATATATTTAGTTTATAAAAATGTTTGTTTGATGATTATAATTGATATTGGAATAAGAGGAGTACGGGTGTATACGACAGAATCCAGTAGTGGCGACTGCCGAATCAGCGGGCAAGAATAGTAATGCAGCCATTGAGATCCGCAGTGGAGCCAATATATAGGTTACTATATATACAGGTCACAGGGGAGCCAAAATCTAGCAGCAATTCGGCGCAATTGCACTTGCTTAGATGCCATGCACCCTATACTCTGTACATTTATATATCAGTCAACCATTGACATGCCTCTGCTGCCCCACATGGTCAGCACACTACAATATGCACATAAATGACTCGGCAATCGCCGTCGATCACATTCAATTTATACAGACACGGGAGAGTAGTCTCAAGTCTCACCAGTATACGTTGCAAACCTCCTAAAATGCAAATCTATAGATACATATGCAAATAACTACGAAAGCAAGTCCGAAACGTCCTCATCGCTTGGCATACCATCATGAAGAACTTCTTTCGTGGCAGCCCGCTCCTCCTCCTCTTTGCGTTGTTTTCGCTCTTGACGCTCGCGGCGACGGAGTTCACGCAAGGTCGGCTGCGGTGCAACTTCAGTGGACTCTGAAGTTTCCAAACCGAGCTTTTCACGCACACGCTGCTGCTGGTTACGACGGATTTGCTCCTCCTCGGCCTTCTTCTGTTCACGCTCGCGCGCCCGCTCACCAAGCCTCGTGTAAAACCGCTGGATGAGCGGACGTACGGTAAAGTAAAAGGCTACAAACGTAAATAGTCGGAGGTAGTCGCGGGCACCCCACTGGCTGAGGCTCTCCGGAAAGCCGAACATGTTGCAACGTTTTAAGCGTATCGTGATACTTTTCACCACCCCCCCCCCAGTCGTTGGGTTGCCAGCCTCGCACTACATGGAGAGACAATATATATACAATTAAGACAGTTTCGTTCCACATATGCTTTATATTACTGAAAAATGGTGCCCGCGGCTTTAGATTCATGCTAAACTGGGGCTGCTGCTGAATCCGTGCTAAATACCCACGCTGTTCTGGTAATATCCCTAACCCATATAAAACCCACAGCTTAAGTGACCACAGATGTATTTACTGCCATTGCTGAACCCATTACCGCCACTGGTTGGAAGGATCATTCAATCCAACCGTGATTTCCCTGTAGGAGGATACTATAGGAACACCAGCATAGCGCACATGATATAGCTATTAAAGGATCGAGTTCACAGCACGCTTGAATTATCGAGCATGCATTGCATTAGGGTGTCAGGGTTATCTAGATGTTAGGGCATTGTGACAGTAGTCCACGCGCAGCTGACCTATGTTTCATATATCGTTAGCACTATTTAGCTGAAACTCAATAATAGGATTTCTAAAAACTCCGGAAACACAGATCAAGGGATTGATATGGTGCTGCTACTACCTATTGTTCCTAGACCACGGGATTTCTTTTCCGTTAGCCGTTTTCTGTCTCGCTGATAGTCGCATTACCTCGGTTTGGCCGTTAACCGATACTGCAGAATCACTCGGCGCTATCTTTGGTACATGGCCTGATAATGAAGTTCACAAGCAATATACATCTTACACTACGAATGGGGAATATCCATGCGGAGATCGCTGATTTTTGCCAGAAATATGAGGAACCACTGGGATTGTTGCATCATGACCACCGGTTTTTCATGTATGCGAACGATC
Organism: Starmerella asiatica; assembly: GCA_030572815.1. Lineage (NCBI taxonomy): Eukaryota > Fungi > Ascomycota > Dipodascomycetes > Dipodascales > Trichomonascaceae > Starmerella > Starmerella asiatica. Next base: position 48,716 of record JAJMBI010000060.1, on the reverse strand, counting down.
ATTATGAAGTTTTTATTTCAGATGGTGTTGTAGATGTTCTAAACGAGTTCAGTATCATGTTCATGCATGCCAACAGGCATATATCCCCGGGATACTTTGTAGATTTTTCTGATGATCCTAGATCATTTAATCGAGCTCTTTTTGGGTGTTTTAGTGTTACTAAAATAGAACCTCCGCGTGAAGGCGAATACTTTGTAGGTATTACACGGGACTTTTATGAACGCACCACGGAAACCGAGAACTTTGATATCATTCGTCACAGTTACGATCCCGTTTCGGGAAGCTCATTCTGGTGTACGACACTCCACTATATAAACTGCTCTATCGAAGTCGAAGCTGGCCATACCGCATTACAAAAAGTTTGCGCATTAACTGAGTGAGTGACGCGCTCAATACCTACGGGCCTCTCGTTTATAACTGGACTGTGGGTTCTTGGTTCCTTCAAGGTACTGATTTCTTCAGACACCGAGACTAAAATCTTGGAGTTGAAAGATGAAGAATGGCGCCCAGCCTCGCAACGCGACTTTCATATGCATACGAAAACACTCGCCGCATCGTCACGGGTGCAGGTCACACCGGACTTCATTGGTAAAGTACACTTGCCAATCAACAATGCTGTGATGGCGGCCACTCATGGACACTTGACGGTAGTGGCCAACTCATCTGAGGTGTTCGTACATGGGGTAACTGATGAGGTGTTGACGTTTGAGAATGTGGTTCTGGCCGTTACGGTGCAATGCACTCGGTTCGTCGTGTTCACTATGAACTGTGCTCACATATATGACTGTGACGAAACTGTACACTTAACAAGCAAGCTGCCTTTAAACTCACTTGGCACGAGCGTCGCCCTTTCAATAGATGCAAGTCAAGTTTTCGTCGACATGGTGAATGGAAGTATACTCAAGTGGCCCGAAAACCGTAGTATGCAGCTTTTCAAAAGTCGGGTGCGCGTAAGGTTGCAAAATGATGCACGCATCTTCTGTGCCTGTGATATCAGCTGGCTATATGACCCCAATACTAGGAAAATGTTGAAGATTGACCGCGATGGCAACGATTTGGTTACATTAGAATCTTTTAGGCTTATGGTGCGCAATGGTGCTGTTGAAGAGCTGACCATCTTTGACCGGGTCGTACCACACTGCAGACGATACGTCGTTTTTGAAGATTTCATACACGAACGTATTCTGGTGAATGACGATTACATTTATTCCACCCGAAACCCGCGCAGACCTGGTTCCTTACAACGGATTTCTTTGACGGAATCACCGATTCCAGCCTATACAAAATGGAACTTTCTCAGGCTCATCTTAATGATACCGTTTAACAATGGTTTTGTGCTATGTGTTCAAGACGACCAACAAAGTTCGCACCATATTAGTTTGCGACTATATCACTTCTCAGAATCCACGGAACAGTTCGGTAAGATCTTGTTCGAGCAGTCGGTACCAATACAAGGGAATGAAGTACTTCACTATGTCCATTCAGCAGTGCAATGTATGATTTACTATGGTAAAACTGGCTTACTGTGTACGCTGGTTCAGCATGGGGATAAGGTCGTCTTGGACGTGAAAGAGGTCCCTATGGGAAAGCTAGATTCAATTGCTTGGTATTATCCCGCACCGAATCCCATTTTTGTCGATTTCAATGCCTCGTATCAGTTATTCCCCGAGAAAGAAGGCTCCGCGCAATGGGAGGAGTTTATCTGTCCATATGAGAAGAAATTGGGGAATTATGAGCAATTCTTACCGATTGAAACTGAAGGAAGTGATATTCCTGCTTTTTGTCATGTTGAAATTAGATGAGTGCTGTTTTGAGACTCGAGAACCACCAAATCAAATTCACAAAGACTGTCCGAGGTTTCGAGTTGACGTTGTGCGGTGCCACAAGGTTGAGCAAAGCGGCTGAGAAGGAGTTCCTAAAGTTTGCATCCACAGATCAGTATTTGATGCAACTGATTCCTTGTGTTCTGTGCAGTACGCGTGGTGGTGGCATATTTGGTGTGGCGCGCATCAGCAACGATACATTGCTGCAAGCATTGCATACCGTGCAATGCCAGCTGTTCGATAACCACGACGATGGTGAATTTGTTGATGGGCAACTGATTCATATGGCACTTCTACGGCGAGAATACCACCAATTGTTTAAAAACAATGGGCTAAACCCCACGGAATTATTGGCCGCGTTCAACAAACTCGATGAAGTTTTGTCATAAACCACTAGCTACTATCGGTGTGTGCTTTATGCTATGTACGTTTGACAATGCTGTACTTAAATCTGTATTTATTATTAGCACACTGTACGTCACCGCACACTACATAAGACAGGGTAAGGTGAACCACCACACGACGCGTCAGATCTAAATGAGCGACGAAGACGAGTTTGGCCGGTTCATTTCGGATTCAAACAGCGTTGTGTCGCGCAATGGCGCCCAACAAGCTGGACCATGGTTAAACACCACCGATTCGGCTCCCACACGCCCCCTGCTTCCTCGGCGGGCGCGCTATGCACCGTCTTCCGACGTGTTCACCGTTGAAGGCAGCGTGCGTGCCACAGCCTCAGCTCACTGGAATACACTGCTCAGATCGAGCCGTCAGCGATCGCCAAGCGTGGGCTCGCGATTTACCGTTTCGACGCGGCAATCGACACGTGCTGGTTTGACGTTGGGCGGCACCTCAAACGAGTTAGGAGCCGCTCTCCGCTCGGATTTCGACCCGGAATTACGGCCTCGGAAACGGATAAAGAACGAGATTCTTCCTGAGGGTCAGCTGCCTCTTCGGGCCAGCACTCGCGAACGGAGTCAGAGCCGTGAGCACGGAAGGGGGAATAATGCGGGACCCAGTCAACCTATACCCCGTCAATTTAGCGCTAATGAATCAGCTTTCAATGAGGTGCCCGATGGAATCCCCAGCACAACCCCCAGTGCACCTCCCGATGACTTCCAAGATGGCCCCGACTTGGAGGGCAGCCTGGGAAATTTCAACACTTTGCCGAGCTCAATTCCAAGCCATTCGCCAATTCCATCCCCAATAACTAGTGGTAGTGCACTTCCCACTATTAATGAACTCAGCAGCGAGCCTGACCGTCGGCGACCGCGCGATCCTTTAGGCGTGCAGCCACCTTTAATTTACGATGTCCCCATTGAAGAATTGCCGCCCATTGACTGGGCTGAAGATCAAGTTGATATTGACGAAGGCGTGCTTGATCAGCAACTAGAGTATTCGGAAACCGAAAGTGAGGAGGAGAGCGATGCCGGCAGTGTTGCCGAAATGATTGTTGACAGCAGCGACGAAGAAGCGGAAGAAGATGGTGAGTATATTGATGAAAACGGAGTTGTTAATAGCGACATTGAGTCCGATAGTGAAGACGAACGCGGATCCGCAGTCACTATTTCCGAGTCAGAATTCTCGGATTCTGATGCCGATTTGGAGAATACCGTTAGTGGAGCGCGCAAACAACGACCTAAACGACATCGTATTCCTACACTGAAGTGGTGGCTTGGTGAACGCATTGAGTACCGTACGGATGTGCACAAAAACGTGATGACCGCTGTGGACGTTCGCAGGGTCGAGCCGCCAGTGAAGATATACCGGAAACGTCGTAACCTTAAACGGCGGCCTGCAACTGCGCCGGATCTGCTGGCTAATGATGCTGATGCTGAGGATATGGAAGGCGACGTGCATGTGCCCATTTACGACACGGAGTCCCGGAAGTGGCGCGAACGTACCGTGGCAAAGTCGCTGAATGCCCTTACGTTTGAACGGATTCTGGATGTTTCCGGAGCTCCCGTCCCATTGGTTACGCGGTGCGTGTTATTTGGCTCTGAGCGTACACCGGTTCGAAGTTATGTACTGCGCATCGAGCCGGGGGGCATATTTTGCTCACGGGCCGAGGATAATCGCGCGTGTACATTTGTGGTGTGGAAAGGTGCATGTGCAGTAAACTTGAACGACCACAGATTCGAAATATCGCGGGGCAAGGCATGCTTGGCACCAAGGGGGAACGATCTCTATGTTGATAATGGCGCCACAATTGACGGCATGACGCCTGGGGATGTGTTTTTGTTTGTTACCGAGATTAATGCCAACACTCACCCAGAATTGGCCGATGCAATGACGCGCGATGCCCGGAGTATTGTGTCTGCTTCAATGTCACATATGGCACCACTGTTTGAGAGCGAGAATGAAGGTGGAGATGCCGGAGGTGCAGAAAATGCAGGAAATGCCGGAGATGAGGTTGTCAATGAGAGTGCAGCTAATGAAGATGCCGGGAGCTCATTGGGTGGCTACAGCTTTACACTTGAACCCGGTAATGAAGAGGCCAGTGATAACGATGCTGGTGATTTGGGTGATGGTGGTGCAGGCGACATGAGCATTGACGTGCCCCTAAATGAGCCAACGCCGTCCTTGGACTTGTCGCGCGTGCGGCCCATGGATCTTGACAGTGGCAGCATCAACTTAAACGTCTCCGAGCGGTCGATTGCCATCAGGTACCCTGTGCCAATTGATCGGCGTCCCCGTAGCGATTTGCGCAGTATAAACTCGTTTGCCAGAGCTTTGGAAGGTGCCTCGAGCGACACGCGCAGTGTAAACTCGTTTGCCAGAGCCTTGGAAAGCGTGTCAAGCGAGGATCGGCGTTTACCCCCCCACGTTGAGGAGCCACTGGAGCACACTGAACCTCAGGAGCCTAAACCGGAAGTGTCTGATGCATCGCGGGCAGATGATGATGATGACAGCGTGCTAAGTCGGTACATGGATGGCCAAATGCCTACAGTTGCGAAGCTAGATCTCCCGCCGCTCACTTCGTATATGGAGAAATGGCGTTTAGGCACGGCCCGCACGATGTTGCAAAGGTTTTGATCGTGCGCGGGCGCACATTAAACCAGTTTTATAACGAGATAATGACTTTGCCATTTATATAGCTTTAAGAGTTCATGACTAGCTGTAGTTTGTTAGGGTAAGGAACTGGGTTTGTGTGTAAACATTGAAAATGCGACCTACTTATTGTTACTTAGTTTTACTTTAGAAGAACTTCCAGCCCACCAAGAATGCCACCACAACGGAGATCGCAGCAACGTGCAAGGGGACCTCCTGTGTGTGGTTCGGGCGCGCTGTGCCCTTTTCCACGGCAAGCGGGGAGCTGCCACGGTCGAAAGTAGGGGTCGTGGCACCGAGCTCGCGCACACCATTTTCTTCACGCACCGGCTGCGGCCTCGCAAATTCAGGCGTACGCGTCTCACTCGCGAATGAGCTACCCGGCTTCGACAACAGCGGTGCATCCTTGTTAACGAACTGGTTGGCGGCCTTTTCAGCGTCCTCTTTCTTGACCTCGGCCTCCTTCTTGATCTCCTGGCTCACGTCCCTGTCGCGGTTAATCGCACCATTGAGGTCCCCGCTCGCCAGCTTATCCTTAACCGATTCCGGGATCTTCTGGTCGGTGCCGCGCACGCCATTCGCACCAGCAGCAGCGGAAACAGGAGTAGCGCTGTGAGTAGTCTGAGTAGCACCGATGTCACGGGAGGAGCTGTGAGGAGCAACCGAACTGGAGCCGTAAGTCGAGTGAGTAGCCGAACCATGAGTAGCCGAACCATGAGCAGCCGAACCGTGCGTAGCCAAGCTGGAACCATAAGAAGCCGAGCTGGAATCGTGGGTAGAACCATGAGTAGAGCCAGCAGGAGCCCCACCATAGCCAAGAGACGAGCCATGGGTTTCAGTGGAGCCGTGGGTAGTCGATCCAGTGGAACCAGTAGCCGATTTATCGGTAGTTCCTGAACCCTGGGAAGCCGATTGGGTAGCCGATTCAGGCTTAGCAGGAGCCCCACCGAAACCAAGAACCGCACTGTGGTCAGCAGGACCCTTGGTACCGTAGGTAACATTGTGGACAGGACCGCTAGCACCAGTGGCAGCACCAGTGGTAGCACCAATAGCACCAGCACCAGTAGATTCATGGGTAGCAGTACTGGAAGCACCAGTACCGGTAGCACCATGCGAAGTACTGGTAGCACCATGGGTCGTACTGGGAACACCGTGAGTACTGGTAACACCGTGAGTACCGGCAGTACCGGTACTAGTAGCACCATGAGCAGGGGAGGTAGCGTGGGAACCATGGGAAGCAGCCGTGTTGGAGGCATTACCGTAGTTAGAACCAGCGCTGGAACCGAAAGAACCATAGCTCGTAGAGTTGTCGTAGCTATTGGTAGATTGGTCGAAGGTGGTACCATGAGAAGTACTCTGCGAGCCAGTAGAGCCAGTAGCACCAACACCAGAAGCACTAGTACCAGTGGAAGTAGTGGCACCAGTAGTACCAGTAGTACCAGTAGCACCAGTAGCACCAGTAGTACCAGTAGCACCAGTAGCACCAGTAGCACCAGTAGCACCAGTAGCACCAGTAGCACCAGTAGCACCAGTAGCACCAGTAGCACCAGTAGCACCAGAAACAGAGTGAGATTTCACCTCAGAATGCAGAGGCGCCGTCTTGGGTCCACCAGCAATGCTCTTTTCCGCAGCAGTACGTGCCGGAGCTGCCTCAAACCCATCGTCATGATGCAAAATGTTCTCAAACCCACCCGCATAGATCTTCTTCGGGCTCGCCGACGCAGCAGCAGGGCTGCCGTACTGGGTAGTGCCCGACTGCGGCGTGGCCGGCTCTGCTGTCTCGTGCTTGGCAGTCTCGTGCTTGTGGTGGTCCTTGTGGAACCAATTGGCCACCGTCGATGCCGCATGGGTCGCAGCGTCGGTGGCTGCACCGGCAACGGCCACGGTCGCACCGGCAGCTGCACCAGCTGCACCAGCAGTGACGTGCGCGGCCGTGTCGGCAGCGTTCGTGGTAGCCTCGGCAGTTTTGGTCGCGTACTCTTTGGCAGTTTCACTGTACGTCTTCGTGGGAGTTCCGTACGTCTCGCTGGCAGCTGAGCCTTGGGCCGGAGATGCCGTAGTGTCGTACGTTGTCTCACGAGTCGTTTGGTGCGTCGTTGCGTGCGTCGCCTGGTGAGTTGCCTGATGCGTCTCGTGCTTGGCTTCCGTGGCTAATTTCGAGCCCGGAGTGGCCAATTTAGGACCGGTTTTAGCATCGCCTTCATCAACTAATTGGCTCTTGGGAGGAACGCCGGGGATTCCCTGGATGTCGTCCACGGTGAACTCACCTTGAGGGCCCGACCCACGCGCCGTTTGCGGGGTTCCCTGTGAGCTGTGCACGCTGTGCTGAGCGCTGTGCGTGCTGGCCTGCGAGCTCAATTGAGTCGCACCATGCTGAGATGGTTGCGATCCCCGGGAAGCCGGCGGTGCTGGAGGCTCAGATTTGTGGCCAAACGCAGGACCCGGCTCGTAATTGTGCACAGGAGCACCGGAGTTGCCATAAGCACCCTTAGACCCGGCCTCGTACGATTTTGAAGCCGGGGCGGCCTGCGGGCTGTAACTCGCCTTGCCGGGGTTAAACACTGCAGCCGTAGCGCCTGCCGTAGCGCCTGCCGTAGCACCTGCCGTAGCACCTGCCGGCGTCGTCGTATGCGGCGTCGTCGTATGCGGCGTCGTCGTATGCGTCGGCTGCTGTGTCGTCGGCTGCTGTGTCGTCGTATGCGGCGTCGTCGTATGCGGCGTCGTCGATTGTTGCGTCGGCTGCGTCGCCTGCTGCGTCGCCTGCTTGTTTTGCGTGGTTTGAACAAGATGCACCCTTAACTTCTGCGCATCGATCTTGCTCGAGTTGTCGCTCGTCTCCAGCACGCTCCACAGCTCGCTGATGTTCTCAAATGCCTTGATTTGCTCCGCGGGCAACGCAGTGCTCATAATAAGGAACTTGTCCTTCGACACCTCGCCCGGAGCGACTCCACGGCCCTGGCGCGTGATCTGCACATCAAGCACCTGCCCGGGCTCCACGGCGGCAGCATTAGGCCGCACGCAGTAGAGGTGCGGCGACGTCGTTTTCACCTTGTAGATAAGCGTCGCATTTGTCGTGTTGTGCAACTGGATGTTTGCGTTGCGTTCCTCCTCGAACGGCGGGGAAAACACGACCTCTTGGGGGCTGATATTCATTTTGGCACTAATTGGTCGTTAAAAAGTATGCTAATTGTGCCCCTTTGTTTCGTCAATTTAGCCCAGTGACGATCTGTCGAAGTGGGCTGGGGGCCTTATATATCCCCTACGGATGCAACCCCACCGCGATTAGCTGCGTTGCCGTTTGCCCGTTGCTATTTGCTTCGGTTGGAGCCTTGCCCTACGCCTTTGAGGGTTCCCTTGACGTGTGGAGCTGAGGGCTTGGGACTTAAGCGGTTAATACCTAGCTTAGCACCCACAAACTTGAGACTTTGGGTGGTTGCGTAGTGGTTTGGGGACCGACTGCCCCTCGCGTACACGCTGCGGGCACCTGCGTAATGACCGGCTGGATCCGAGGCTGCACCGTTGCGCCCTAACGGCAACTTGCGCTTCACTTTAACGCGGCCGCGATTTGGTTTGAAGGGGGCCATATGTGGCCCCAAAAATGTGCACAATGGGGAAATCGCTAATTATTTCCGAAAATTTTAATCAACTGGCTGCGCTGCGGCCTGGACTGACGTGATCAGTCGGGAAGTCGACCCATTGCGGTTCCCTTACCGCCCAGTGGTTTTTCCAGATTACTGCAAATGCACATCTAATAATACATAATAATTAGTTTCTAATCGGGCGATCGATAGCGATACACACGCATATTCTGAGTTTAACTTGGTATTAGCGATAGACCTGGTTTGTGGCAGGCCACTCAGCCCGCAAACCTCACCCCGTATCTATGCATGGGAGACGTCACTCACGTGCTGCAGCTTGCATAAATCCGTGCCCACATGCAGCATCGGAAACCTCAGATATTAGCAGCCCATTTGAGAGGACCGAGCCGAGACATGCTGTAAGCATGCTACAGCTCAAGGCATGCTACAACTCAAGACGTGCTACAACTCAAGACATGCTACAGCTCAAGGCATGCTACGGCTCAAGGCATTCTACAGCTCAAGGCATGCAGCAGCTTTAGGAAGATGCTACATTGTTAGAGTTTAAAACTACAGTACATTAAAGCCATTATGTAGACGAAGTGGAGGGCCGAACTACATTACCAAAACTCAGTAGAGGGCCATTGAGGTGCATGAACGCGGCGGCAGTGTTCCCATGTGCAACACAACACCCAGCTACTTCCCAATGCAATGCCTGCGAGTGTTGATAATTGACTTGCTGTAGCCGATTCGCACAGGATGTTGTGAGTTAGAGATTGACTAGAGATCACTTAAGATCAGCAGAAAGTGAATTTAAAGATCGGAAGAGGATGTTACTAGAGATATAAGCCTAACGGGATCTAGGCCGATCCATGTCAAGGGGCCACTACAGGTGCCATTGCAAGTGCAGTGGCCATCCACATATGTAAACTATAGATGTTATATCGCTACTAGATATGCAACTGCGACGTGCCATTACGGGGTGACATTGGCCGGTGAAGCCTCGGTAGCGCTTACCACGTATTCATGCAAGCCGGCTGGCAGATCGGTGATGGATTTGGTTGTTTGGCATGATCGAATACATAAATTAAACCGTTAGCACAGCATAGAAACTCCGTACATACTGGGACCCATCTAGCACACCAAGTTTGCGTCATCACTTGGGGGCACCCATTGCGTCATAAACACTTAGTAAACAAACTATTCTAAATCGGGCATAAACGTATTACACCCATAGAACTTTCCCCCCACACAGAAGTTTTTAAATAGCCAGCATTTTCCCCATATTACAACCGCATTTCCGCCCTCCATAAAGCATTAAGTTAGAATTCTATGTAGCCTTCCCCAGCCATTGGCCCTCACCCGTGGTGGCGTGGCAGGGCCGTGGTTGGGAGAACAAACCTTCACCATTGCCAGCTCTGCGTTTCTTTGCCCACCATGAGCTGGCACACTACAGGCTGGGACGACACTATCAGGCCGACGTGCGCCGTAAGTAGCTACCCGCATACACTGGAAAACAAACGCAAACGACGACATGACGATTTGCCCCCCGCCACACCGGTTACGCACTCGCCTCTCGCGAAACCCACAGTTTCATTGTCGCCGCCGCGCCCGCAGCGCGCAGCGGCAGCGCGGCCCGCCAAGAAAATGCGGGTTTCACCCAGCAACGCGCGCATGCGCCGAAGGCTAGAAACGCTCGACCGCACGCAGCTGCTCGCTTTGCTAGCCGACCTCGCCGCGCGCGACAGTGCCGTTGCCGAGCGCATTGAACAGCTCGTGCCGCACGTCTCCGCGAAACGCGCCATTCAGGGCCTGAAATCTCATTTGGATGATGTGCGCCAAAGCATCCCACTGGGCGACCCCCACGGCGACTACGCGTTTTTACGGGTTCGGCCTTTGTGGACGGCGTTTTTCGCATGTGTTGCCGATAATTTAGCCGCGTTTCTCGAGGAGGCGAACACCGGTGGGGCCTCGGAGGTGCTGACGGCGCTCGAGTACCTCGACGGCGCTACCGAGCAGGTTCACGAAGCACCGCGATGGACAACGCCGAGCAATAACCAATTGGTGACGCGCGCGTATGCGGAGCTCGAAACGGCGTGGCTGGCAGTCCTGGACCGCACGAACAACAGCGGTGCGTTGGGGCTGATGGCGGGAGCGGCGTGGGCAGCGCGGTTTCGCAGCCATTGCGAGCGGTCGCGGGGTGCAATGACAGTGCCGGAAGACCCGCCGGTTATTGAGCCGCGTGTGGGTGAGCTCACCTTGAAGATGGCGAGTTAGCCTCATAAGCACCAATATCAACCTCTAAGCATTGAGCATCGAAGCACCTTTAATCACCATCCAATCGCCAATCGCTACACATCCAAGCATCGCAAATCATTGTAGAATTCATCGTAGATGCCAAAATCCTAGATGTGTGACTGACTGTAAATTGTGTTCGTGTGATCGCCAAGATGAACAGTCGATACGGGCAATTGGGGATCGTGGGGAAGGTTGGGTGGTTGCACCGGCCTGGAGCTGGTGCTGTATTTATTGGCGTGCATATTTATATATTTAATGAAGCTGCTGCAGCAGCATGCTAGAGTAACATGTTAAGCATCTACAATTGATAATACGCCGAAATACCTGTGATTGAGTGAAAAGAGTAGTGTTGAGCAACTGAAAGAGTGAATTATAGCCCTATCAGAAGCTCCAGGTGACTTTAAGAATGTGATTTTTATGTAGTTCTCTAGGATGTAGCTGTATGTTAAGCGATGTGCTGCTTCAACTGCTTGTAAGCGAAAGAGCTGTGTTTAATAGTGTCCTGGGATGTCCTGGGGTATTTAATTGTGTCCTGGGGTATTTAATTGTGTCCTTGGGTGTTGTAGGTGTGTGTACTTGCAGCCGTTTGGGAGTTGCATGATTCTCGTTCTAGTAAGTACATATTGTATGTGTATGTAGTGCGTATGTATTTCCAAATGCTTCACGGCCCTTGTCATATGTAGCTCCGGAACTTTATTCCGCAGTTTCTGGACCGCAGTGCCGGGCCGGTTTCATACCCTGATAAACTGACCAATCAAACAAAGGACGTACCTATTTAGCCACGGAAATGCCATTGCCTCCTATAAACTTCACGATCAATGCAAATTACGTAGCGGTATTAAATACTTATAAAATACGCGTCATTAATCGTGCGTTTTCTATGCGCAACGGACTTGGGCTGCGGGGTACTGGGCACGGAGGAGTGGCAAGGGGTTATCACCACCGGGGCGGTTCAGCTACCACGCGTCCGACACACAATGATTCGTGCGGTGCGCTCGCTAGAGGGCAAGCGCCTGCTCTATTTCGTGTCGATCTTCGTGTCGCTTGGCGTATTCCTGTTCGGATACGACCAGGGCGTCATGTCCGGCATTATCGTCAGCAAGCACTTCAAAGATTACTTTGACGACCCGTCACCAGCGCGGATCGGCACAATGGTCGCAATTCTCGAGATTGGTGCTTTAATTTCCAGCCTTGGTGTTGGCAGGCTGGGAGATATGTGGGGCCGCCAAAAGACAATTTTGTACGGAGCAATAATTTTCACCATTGGCGGTTTGCTGCAAACGGCGGCCTTCAGCTTTTGGTGCCTCATTGTGGGCCGCATTGTTTCCGGTTTAGGCGTGGGTGCACTATCAACAATTGTGCCGGTTTACCAATCAGAGATTTCCCCACCCCACAACCGTGGGAAGTTAGCGTGCATTGAGTTCACGGGGAACATTATTGGCTACGCTGCCAGCGTGTGGGTCGACTATGTGTGCAGTTTTATCAACAGCAATTGGAGCTGGCGATTACCTTTACTCGTGCAGTGTTTAATCGGCTTTTTACTCGTGGTGGGCAGCGAATTCGTGGTGGAAACCCCACGATGGCTGCTAAATAAGGACCGCGACGCTGAGGGAATGGCTACGTTACGCCGATTACACCCGGAGGATGGCCATGCCCAAGCTCAATTCGATGAAATCAAGGAAACCGTGTTGCTGCACCGCATGGACGGTAAGCATTCGTACGCCTATATGTGGCGGAGGTACCGCAAACGCGTGTTGATTGCGATGTCTTCCCAGGCATTCGCTCAATTGGACGGTATTAACGTGATCTCGTACTACGCACCGCTCGTGTTTGAGCAAGCAGGTTGGAAGGGCCGCCAAGCAATTCTGATGACGGGGATTAACGGTTTGGTGTACGTGCTGGCCACGATCCCGCCGTGGTATTTGGTGGACAAATGGGGCCGCCGCCGTATTCTTATTAGCGGCGGTCTTGTCATGGCATTCGCGCTCGTCATGATCTCGTATTTTATATACCTGGCCGTGCCTTCGAGCCCGACATTGGTCGTTGTGTTTGTGGTCATTTATAATGCCTTCTTTGGGTACTCGTGGGGGCCTATACCTTGGCTGTACCCGCCGGAGATCTTGCCATTAAGTATCCGGGCGAAGGGGGCCTCATTATCCACCGCGGCGAACTGGTCGTTCAATTTCTTGGTTGGCGAAGTTGTGCCGGTGCTCCAGCAGTCCATGGGCTGGTCGATGTATTTGCTGCCGGCACTATTCAGTATTTGCTCGGTGATTTTGGTGTACTTCGTCTACCCCGAAACAAAGGGAGTTACTTTGGAAGATATGGACTCAGTGTTTGGCGATTATACTCTGGGGGCTCCATCGTTACGTCGCGATTATGCTGCAGATGAAGAGCCACTCACCTAACACCACCACCCAATAGCTAAGTGGCTCACTAGCCAGGTGCTTGTTAAGAAACTCATTGAGAGATCACCAGTGCACACCACCTAGCACTACCCAATATCTAAGTGGCCCACTAGTGCTAAGAGATCACTAGTGGCCCACTAAGGCTTTGTAAGTAAGGACCACTGGCCCAGTACCTCTGAGTGAATCATAGTGTGAGTGGCCTGTTAAATATGCATAGACTATGTCGTTATATTTGCGGTCGTGGAACCTGCCACGCATCCCAGTCTAATATTTGTGTAGAATCATACGACCTTCGGAACCCAATGATGGCCGCGGCAAGCTGGGCCGGCGATACGGGTGAGCTGAGGTGGGTGTTCAATGCTTCCATTAACCCCGAGCGGAATCCTGGCCGTTCTAAACCACGCGTAGCCATGTACCGGCACACGTGCTCGGCCTCAACCTCGAATTCGGCCAAATGCACATGGGGACAGTTCGCAACGCGGCACCGTTTACGTTCTAACTCAGTTGTACATAGCTCGCGGTCCTGAAGGTCTGCCACAAACTGCGAATTAAAGCTGCTGGAGAACCACTGCTGGGGACCAAAAATCGGGTTCATGCGGAAGCTGCGGAACATACGTAGGGGGCTGTCCATGGCCGTTAGCGGTTGGGGCAATGGCTCAGAAACGGGCAGTGCAGGAGGCGTTTCCACAGTGGGTTCATTAACGGTGTTCAGTCGCGGGCGGCTGAGCATTTCCCTTAACTGCAACTCCTCAGCTTCTAACTGCTTAACTTGCGCATTGGTTTCCTCAAGCTGGGTGCGTGCCGTTGCGAGCCGGTCACGCTGCTCCTGCAATTTACGTTCTAAACTGTGCACTCTCAGCTCTGCTTGTGGAATCCCACGCCGTAACTGGGTGCGTTGCTTATCGAGTAACGTACGTTTCACAGCAATGTCCCTGAGCTGTTTACCACGCTGGCCGACCAACAGCCGGTCATGTTTCAACCGTTCCATGGCCTCAATTTGGCTTTTCACTTTGAGCAGTTCAGCACTGACATCTTCATCGGATTCGACAGTTGCTCCAGGTGTTTCAACTTCCATTTCATTCACTGCAGAGCCTGGAAGTGGTGATATTTCGGGCGCGAAAGTTTGGGGCGATGCATTCATTGCCTCCAAAAATGCATCTGAATCAGGAGATTCACTTTGAGCAGAATTTACTGGATGCGGTGAGTTTTCAGGCAAAGTGCTGGGCGACGCATTTTGGGAAGCTTCTGAGGATGCATCTGAAGAGCCATTGTGCTCAGGTGAGGTATCCGCCAAAACAGCGAGTAAAGTACCACCAAATGGTGCGGGATCTTCACGCGGGGCTGGCGTGTTTAACTCATGCAAAACTGCTTTAACGCGTGCTTCATGTTCAATTACCTGCTGAATTCCTGATGGATGTTCATCTTCTTTATCCGACTCGCTAACCAAATCAGACACCTCACCGCTCCACATTTCATCATCATCTGCCGCCAAATAAGTTTCATCTTTTGGATCTACTTCGTTTACATTAAGTTCATCTTCATGCTCCGACAAATCACTGTCGTCGCTGAGCACGAGCACCAAGTTCGCCCGATTTTTGAGCCACCGCGGAGTGGAAAAAACACTGTGGTGGATATCGTCTTGATTCTTACGCCGTCGAAAGCATTTAATCTCTTTGAAAATATCGGTTAAGTGGTTCTCACTAACTTCGGGTGCCATGTCGAGAATGCCATCGAAACTGTAGCCCAGCATCAGCAGTTGGCGTGTCGCACGCAGTGCCTCTTCATGTATCCGCTCAGTCTGCTCGGCCTGCTGCTTTTGGGCGGCTTGTTGTGCCCGCAGCCTCGCGCGCAGCTCGATTAGCGAGGACATATCGCGCCCTAACCCTAGGAGCATCCCATATATAAACACCGCCGCCACACCCCTATATTAGGCAACTATTTAGTTGCATGAAAATAGATTCAGTATAGATTAATCAATTAATACCCAATGAATATCCACGAGCCCGCGACCGTGCCTGGCATTGGGTCGTTGCGAGAATGTTAAGATGGTACTCAACGAGTTTGAACAGTTCTTCATCGACTGGGATACGCCATTATACCTTCAGAGTATGTTCATGTTAATGCGAAAAGCTTCCTTAGTGGATCGGGAAGCCACCAGTAACAGATCACAAGTTTGGCGAATTGGGCTTATGTCTGGACTTAGCGGTGGGATGTTCACTACCTGTCAGAATCAAATCTAATTCACCATGCGCACATAGGTCTTTAGAAGCAGTTCAGGTTCCGGAATTGCAACACTGGCCATTTCATGGGCTATGAGCACGCGGACGGAGTATGCATAGCCCTGTAGGATTACCCATATCAATGGCCTAAAGAGGTTGAGTATCGAATTGGCGCTGGCACGCACCTACGTTCACGCTAATCAGACCGAAAAAGTTTACATGTTTTGTTTCACCTTCATCTGGAACGTTTTTGGACCACTGTATGGGATGTAGCTGACTTTTGGTTTTCTTATCGAGAAACCCGTACCCTTAAACGATTGCATTCACAGCTAGCGTCCTTAACATAAATGAATGTACCATAAGCATTATACCCGATGAACAACGCGGATTCGGGTATACGCATGGACCAGCATTTAACATGTTCGTTGGCTCTTTGATACCGGTATATGTAGCCGAATTTTGGTTTACAATACAATAGATGGTTATATTAAGCTCAGTATTGCAGTCAACAGTGCGATAAAACGGCCTGTGCACTCAATGCAGCTTATTTTATTAAGAGAAAAATCTACAGGAATACCACTGTGATGAAGTTAGTACTGCTTGTGGTGTGATAGCCCGAATGGCTTGGTGGGTTGCGTACCGCTGGCAGATCTCGGGTTGGCTAAAGCGTGGCCGCCGGGCTGGATTACTCAGCAACATGTCGCAGGAGCTGCTCGAGTACGAGAACCTGCTGCTCAAGTCAATCTTCACCGAGGCGATTATCGACCGGCAGGAGCCCTCGAAAATTGACCAAGTGGTGAGCGACTTCGACTGTGTCGCGTACCACATCTCGACCCCCACCTCGAAGCACGAGATCCTCCTCAGCATCGTGCTGAAATCGTGGCCCGACCTTGTGAAATATGGCGCTGAGCAGCTGCTGAACCGCGAATACCAAGGTTTGGTTACGGAAACCGAGCACGGCTACAACTTCAGCGTGCTGGTTAACCTTGAACAGCTTCCCGAGTCGTTGGAGGAACGCACGGAGCTCGTTGCGAAACTAAGCCTGCTTAGGCGAAATGCACTGGCAGCTCCGTTCGTTCGCGCGTTCAAACTGTTCGATGAAATGGCCAAAGAGGCGCAGGAGTACGAAACCGGCGCTTATGAGCCACCGGCGAAGAAAACAGAAGTAATGGTTATTCGGTACCGCGATGAGGAAACTATTTACATCCAGCCGAACTACGACCGAGTTACGGTAATTTTCAGCACTGGGTTTAAGGATGAGACCGATCAGGTGCTGGGCAAAGTGTTTTTACAGGAGTTTGTTGATGCGCGGCGGCGGGCGCTTCAAAACGCTCCGCAGGTCCTGTTTTCGAAGGAGGCACCGCGCGAAGTCGTGCAGAGCGGGTTCCAGGATCGCGCAAGACCGGACCAGAGTTTCGTCACTTTCGTGCTGTTCCCACCGCATTTACAACCGCGACGTCGGGAGCGTGCGATCAGCCACATCCAAACGTTCCGCGATTACTTCCATTTCCACATCAAGTCGTCGAAGGCGTACGTTCATTCGCGCATGCGGCACCGCACGGGCGAGTTCCTTAAGGTGCTTAACCGCGCGAAGCCGGAGAATGCGTAGCATAGCACCAAATATCATGATATATGTGCCTAAATGGGCCTAGACGTACCTATGACCCAAATGGGCTATGGGCCTAAATGGGCTATGACCCAAATGGGCTATGGGCCTAAATGGGCTACGGGCCTAGATAACCTATGGACCTAAAAGGGCTATGGACCTAAAAGGGCTATGGACCTAGATAACCTATGGACCTAGAAGGGCTATGGGCCTTGACTACCTATGGACCTTGACGTATGTATGAACCTAGACGTACCTAAATGCACGTATATGCACATATGTTATATATATGTACCACCTACATGTATCTCTTATGCACATACATGCACATATATGCACCTATTGTACCACCTATGTGTACCTAAATGTACCTACATGTACCACCTATGCACCTACATGCACTATATACCGCTGACACTACATGCACTTTAACGTTAAAGAGTGCGAGGCTCCGTGATGGTTGTTCCCTGAGGGCCATAGAACTGGCCATTAACAAATACACGGTGTCCCCTCAACACAGTTTCCACAACGCGGCCCCGTACTTCGCGGCCATTGTATGGCGTTACTTTGTTCTTGAACGCAAGCTGTGATTGTTGAAGCGTCCAAACTTCATTCGGGTTGAAAATGCACAGATCGGCATCTAACCCTTGCTTGATGGCACCCTTTTTATGCGCGAGTCCGGCCTGTTTAGCCGGCGCCTCGGCAGTAAGCTTGATGATCTCTTGCACACTGAGTTGGTTAATTGAATTGAGCAAAGTGAGCCCGAGCCCCACACTCGCAATGCCGCCCCACGCCTGCATATAGTCGCCACTACCGAGCAGTTTCAAATCCGGCGTGCAGGGCGAGTGGTCACTAACAATTGATGCGATCTCGCCGGAATGCACGGCTTGCCATAATGCCGCTTGGTTCTGCCGGGACCGAATTGGCGGGCAGCACTTGTAGAGCGTCGATTGCACATCCTCGCTGGCGAGCGTGAGGTAGTGGAAACAAGTCTCGGCAGTTATAGCGATATTGTCGCGGCGTGCACTAGCCAACAGCGGGAGCACTTCCGCCGATGAGACGTGCACGATGTGGAGTTGGATATTCGGCACGGTGCGGGCGCGTGTTAACACCGCAGAAACGGCATCGACCTCCCATGAGTCAGGACGGGAATTTAAGAACGTTGAGTAATTTGTCGCGTCATATTCCGATATTGTTCCCGAATAGGAAGTTGTGGTTAGGGTTCGGTCGCGGTGTTCAGCGCATCCGTCCAATTCAGCGTGGAACATTAAAACCGTGGGTTTTCCGGCTAATTTATGCATCGCGCGCTCAACTACGCCCATATCTACCATCGGGAACTCATCCACGCCGCTTTCAATTAGAAAACACTTGAACCCCCGCACCCCGCGCGCGATCAGCGGTAAAAGCTCGTCCAAATTCGTGGGGATCAACCCGCCCCAAAAGGCCACATCGACCCAGCACTGATTTCGAGCAGCCTGTAGTTTTTTTTCAAAATTGGCCACGGTTGTGGTGGGCGGGATCGCATTGAGGGGCATGTCCACCACCGTAGTGACACCGCCGGCCGCAGCAGCCCGGGTGCCAGTACTGAAACCTTCCCAACTTGTGCGTCCGGGCTCGTTGAGGTGAACGTGCGTGTCGACGAGTCCCGGTAGCACCCACAAGTCGCCATAATTGCGGGCGGTGGGGTCGATTGCGCCTAACTTAATGTCGGAAAATTTCCCATCTTTGATATAGACGGTTGCCGGCTGCAGCTTTCCGTTTACAAACACTTGGTTGCCGGCTAAAGCAGTATACTTAACGGCGTCGGCCATTTCTGTGACTATCCGGTAACGCGGCCGTATGGTGTGCCGACCCGAGGCCGATCGACCTACAAGCGGTAGCAATTTAGATCCATTGTAAATGAGCATTTAGCTGTAAATTGAGTATATTCTTCTAAACTACTCGCAGGTGCGTACAAAATGTACACATATATTGAGATATGGCTACTACACACCTCACACCGGCCAACTCAAAACTAAACCACGCAAACCACGAAACGCATTTAACTACTGCACACCTCAAGCGCCTTAAATATCTTTATTAAATACTGCTAAACATCTGTAAGTAGTAACATTAGATCCCACCGCCGTAGGGTTGTACGGCACACACATAATGGCAACCGACGAAGCACTGCTGAAAAACGGTGAGGAATACTGGCTCCAGCGCTGGAAAACCGGCCAAACTGGCTGGCAGCTTGCCGATCCGCACCCCGCACTCGTTGCAAACTTACCGACAATCGCCTCTCCCGGCACCGCTGTGTTTGTGCCGTTGTGTGGGAAAACAGTGGATTTACGCTGGCTGCGTGACGAAGGATACTCAGCCGTTGGTTGTGAATTGAGCGAGCTCGCTGTGCAAAGCTTTTTCACCGATTTGGGTGAAGAACCGCAAGTCATGAAACACGATAAGTACGAAGTTTACACTGCAGGTAAAATCACAATTATTCGCGGCGATGTGTTTCAATTAGATGAAAGTGCAATTAACGCACCGTACGGTAAAATTGGTGCGGTGTTTGACCGGGCTGCCCTTGTGGCATTACCGCCTGACCCGCGGGCAGACTATGCTAAACACCTTATTTCCATTACTGGCGTCGCTCCGCAAGTGTTAGTAACTTTTGAGCACTCCCGGGAAACTGCTCCTCCGCATTCAGTGCCTCCCAGGCTTGTTGAACAGTACTACAGCAACCGCTATGTTGTGCAGAGCCAAGGTGTACGTAACGTTGGCGATAACATTGACGAGCACCACTACATTTTGTCTCCACGACGGACGTTCAAGTTGGAAACCACAGGGGCCCTGGCGGGGAAGCTCGATGAGTTGAACAAGTACCACCTTTGCGAGTGCGATCATGATCATGATCATTCACACTAAATACATCGTACAATTAGCTTTACATCCAGGTAGCGATCATATAGGTGAAGTAAGGTGCTCGATGACATAGGTAGTGTCAAGCCGTACTGCCTGTCCAACAAGTCAGCCGAGATAGGCTGGAGCTCTATACCTACATCATAGTCCCCAGGTAGCTCACTAAACATGGCATATGAAACTCGCACAGCCCAATTAGCTTTATAGGTATATACAGCCGTGATGGAAGAAACTAGCGATTATATGGTGAAGGAACGTGCCCAGGCAGCATGCACAGGTATCCATGTAGGTGCCCATCATGGCAGCGATATGAAGGAACGTGTTGTTAGCGTGGACATGTACAGATGTATATGAAGGAACGTGCCGCGGACATCATATATGCTATAGGAGTAGTGCCGTTGGCGGCTAGCCCTTGAGGTGGAGCTCTCCATAATAGCTAAATAATACACTAGCTAGTTAAAAATCAAACTCCTCATCATCTTCCAGATCAGTATTCTCCTGTATCTCCGTCACCAATTCTTTTTCCCGCTCAAGCGCCTCCTGAACATCCTTAAGGTCACCGGCATGGTCCGACGACAAGTATCGCAAAGCCTTCATGTTTTCATCGTGTAAGGCCATGCAGAACTCAATGCGTTCATGGAATGCATGCTGCGGCTCGCGAGTGGCATATACGTCGCGCAATTCCAAGGATTGCATGAACCCCTGCTGGTGGTTGATTTGGGCGTTCAACACGCCGTCTCTAATCGCTTTGGCAACAACGTACTCCGCACTTTCCTCGGAGTCCAGCGCCAGTTTTAAGCATACATCCTTTAATGCAATCCGCGAGTACGTGAGGGAGATGGCTCTCAATCCAGTTTTAATGACGTTTTGGCGTAATCGGCGGGCCAATGTAAGGTTGCCGTCGCGGTGTAAAGTCTCCTTGTGCACCTCCAAGGCATGCTGGAACTGGGGCACGTCTCCGGCCCTAACGGCCTTGGCCAATGCCAAATACGGTAGCAATGGACCGACCAATTCGGGCTGTTCCTTTGATCCAAATGCCTTCCGCGGGGGCACATCACCGGTAAGCAGCTCTACAAGCACGCTGAGTTTGTTTGCGGCCTGTAAAAAGCCAGTGGCAGCTGGCGTTCGCGGAACTTTACGGATTGCCGCGGTTATTTGCTGGAACGCCGTGGCATAGTCCAATTCCACAGCGGAAATGCGCGCTAAATAGTAGTAGTACCTCGCGGCCAGCGCATTGCTGGCCTGGGCTTCATTGAACGCTGTTTTGCTCACGAGACTCGCGGCCATGGCCACGCGGTGCGTCAGCAGCAGTGTGCGCAGCAGCAAAACCACGAGCATGCCGTGGGTCTCGAAATCATGGCGTAAAGCCGCGGTACGCAATGCGGCCATCATCTCGCCGTATAGATCGGGATCGTGCAAACGATCGGCGAGTTCTGCAGCGCGCACGCAGTAGAACCAGATTTTCGCCACGAAATGGTCGAGCGAGCGGCGGTTGTAGTGCTGCTGCAGGTGTTTTAGTGCGTACCGCGCGAACGCCAAGGCAGTTGACGGCGTGGCATGCCCGTCGTGCAGAGCCCATGCCAGGGCCAGCAAATGCACAAACGCCGCGATTTCCGGCGACTGGTCGCCAAGTTCAGCCTCGACAGCGGGCAAATCCAGCAGTTCGCGCAACCGCGCAGCCGCTGCGGGGTCGAGGTGTTCAGCAGCCAAAGCGGCAAGGGCAGCGGCGTCAATACGACGGAGCTGCGGTAAATTGCGTAAAACTTTTAATGTCGGCCGGGCATCGAAGTTCGTGGTGTTTTTCAGCAAGTGCGCCACGGCCGCCTCGGTCTCGCCTTTCGCGGTCATGATGGGGACCTTGCCCAGCAGCCCTCAACCCATCGCCACCACCCACCGGTAGTAGGTAGTACTGGCACGTATTACATAGATGTAGAGGTACTTAGTGGTACTTAGTGGTACTTGATAGATGATAATTGCAGTAAAGGTACTTCATGGTAATTGACTTGATGGCACTCAATGGTACTTGGTAATTGACTTGATGGTACTCAATGGTACTTGATGGTACTTGAGGTACTCAATGTTACTTGATGGTATTTAAGGTACTCAATGGTACTCAATGGTACTCAATGGTACTTGAGATAGTTGAGGTGCAATGGGTAATGGGGTGTATAAGATACTTAATGGTACATAAGTTATTTAACGGTAATGGCGCTTAAGGTGCTTGATGAATAGGAGTAATAGCACTTGACTTGGTGGTACTCAATAGTGCTTAAGATATATAGATGGTTATGAAGTGCAATGGGTAATGGGTAATGGGTAATGGGATGTATAAGATACTTAATGGTACATAAGTTACTCAATGGTAGTGGTACTTGATGGTACTTGAGGTACTCAACGGTACTTGATGGTATTTGAGGTACTCAATGGTACTCAATGGTACTTAAGATAGTTGAGGTGCAATAGGAAATGGGGTGTATAAGATACTTAATGGTACATAAGTTACTTAATGGTAATGGCACTTGAGGTACTTGATGTACTTGATGGTCCTTAAGATAATAGTACATAGAAGGTAACTTGAGTTGGGGCCTATTATTGACAATACTATGCTAGTAGCGTGCGTCCAAACTTTATTTGCATGACCGGGCTGGGGTGGAAGTGCGCCGCGGTTGCCGGTTTGACCGTTCTGCAGAGTTTGGGGCTGGCATTGCAGCGGCTAGCGCACGTTCACGGCGGGCAGTGCGCTACACACCGCTGGCGACTGGGATTGGCGCTGTTTGCGGGCGCTAATCTGTTGGGCAGCATTGCCCAGCTACTGCTGCTGCCAATTGTGTTAGTGGGCACTATGCAGGCAGTTGGTTTGGCAGCTAATGCCGTGTTTGCATGGTGGCTGTTGGGTGAACAATTGGGCTATCGTGCACTAGCCGGTACGCTGTTTATAGGGGTCGGTGCCGCGTGTGTTGCATGGCGTGGCTCAGCAAATCCAAATCTTTCGCTGGATCAGCTGCAAAAGTTGGCTTTACAAGGGCCAATCCTAGTTTATTTAGCAGTTACAATAGCAATTAGCGTGATGGGTGTGGTCGCGGCACTGACCCGGCCTCCCCAACGCGCACGACCGCTCACTGATCGGCTAATAAACCACCTTGGCGTATGGCGCGGCGTGTGGCGGGGGTGTTTGTGGAGTGGCGTGGCAGGTCTAACTGGCGCGCACGCATTGCTCTTAATTAAACTCGCAATTGGTCTCATTGTCCGCGATGCGCCGCACCTACCACAGCTGCTCGTGCATTGGCAGTTCTGGGTACTGCTAGCAGTGTTTGCTGTGAGCGGGATAAGCCAAATGTACTGCGTCAACCGCGGTTTGCATTTCGCCTCAACGTCAACAGTGTATCCTGTGGTTTACTGTGTGTACAACTTAACAACACTAAGCAATAATTGGTGTTTGTACGGTTCTGCTGGAGGTAACTGTGGTGTTATGGTCGGCACCATGCTGCTTATAACGGGCGTCATCCTACTTTCGATCCGCTTAGGTCCGTCTTCGCCCCCCATTGCCCTGCCGCCGTCGCCTCCGCCATCGTCACCTCAGTTTGAAGTAGAGGGACATTATACTTCCTTCGCGGCTTTGCGTCCCGAACGTCCGCGCCGAGCTGAGCTGTCTAGGGAGCAGCACGAGATCTTGCAAGAGCTCGGGGTGGCATGATTTCCTACAGTATTTATCTAAATAGTGTGTATCTAAGTATTGACTTGGTGCTCAAAGCTGCTGAGATGGAACCCAACCTCGAATGCGGGCTCGTCAAGGTTGTTGTGCTCGTACGACAGCACCCCGAGGCCGCCAGGAGGCATAAGCATGGGGATGTAGTTTGCCAACGGGATGCCCAGCCACCGCAAAACAAACATCCGCAGACTGTGGCCGTGCGCAAACACAATCACATCATTGCAGGGATCCTCCGTGGCCATTGCCTCGGCATGAATGGCCCGGATATCAGCAATCAAAGCATCCAGCCTTTCAGTGATTTCCTTGGGTGACTCCCCGCCTTCACAGCCATCCCGCGTGATGCGGAACGGTGTTGGCAAACCAGCCTCTTTGCGATGGTGGTTGATTTGCGCGGTTGTCCACCCTTCATAGTCGCCGTAGTCCCATTCACGGCACCGCTCGTCAACGGTGATGCGTTGAGCGGGAATGTTCCATTTCTGATCGTGCAAAAACAGATCCATTGTTTGCTGGGCTCTGAGCCGCGGGGAAACAAATACATGGCGGACATATCGCGGGTCAATGAGGCGTCCTGGACCCACGCCGATCCGGCCATCATCAGCTACCATTTTGGCACCTTCTGCAATTAGGGGCAAATCGGTTTGGCCAGTATAAAAGCCTTTTTTCGACCATTCAGTCTCGCCATGGCGAATAATGATCACACGCGGCGTCCGCATTTAGTTAGTAAGGTGCCGTTCGTGTGATGTCTCTCGTATAAAGGGTTTTCGTAGATAATTGGAAACGTGCGATGCCCTACCTAACTGGGACATACCAAACTGGGACATACCAAACCAAACTGGGATATGCCAAACTGGGACATATGGTACACATATTTGATTCCGCTGGTTAGCTCAGCTTATTGGAATAGCAGATGTACGATCAGGCTCAATTGACTGTTGAGATCAATTTTAAGTGCTCCAAGTTTCTGTTTAGCGGGATCATTGCAGGTATAACCAAGATGCATGTACCCTGCTATTATTTGTTGAGGTACAATATATATATGTTGCATTAAATTACTTAGCCCTCAATGTAGCGGCCCTCCTCGAGCTCGGCAATCTTGTTTTGGATCGCAATGTCGTCATCGGTTTCTTCCTCAATGGCAATAATCTGCTGTTTGTTGCGGTCCCAGTAAGACCAGAAAGTATGGGCTCGGTCGCGACGCATCGACCCTTCTGCGGCCTCGGTAACTCTTTCAATGCCTTCATAAACGTTGATGAGGTTTGCCACCACTTGGCGGTGCTCTTGCTGCTCGGAGGCCCTCAGGTCTTGGATGCAGGTTTGGAGGTATTTATAACAGCGCTGCTGCGCTTCAGCATCGTGTTTAGGCACAAACCCGGAACGGTACGTTAAGTAGTCGACCAACGGCATGGAATCGCGTGCGTAGTATTAACGAACCTAAATATATATGCTGATAGCAGTGCGGCTGGGCACACGACGCTCTAAGCTCAGCGGACCCTAACCCAATAGGGGCGGAGTGGCGGGAGCATGCGCAACCTCTCACAGCTGACGCACATGCAGGGCTTAACGCATGAATGGGGTTATTCTCGCGAACTTCCACTTTCCGGGGAAGTCTCGCCAAATATGAGTATGCCCGGTAGTTGCGGCTGCAACGAAATCGAATAGTTGAAAATTTATTAAACTAACTAGGTATTTTCATGCACACCAAGCCACTGGCATGCGTTTATAGGTAGGTTATTTGCTTACTTTCAAAATTCGCTGTTATGTATGTATCTATCTAAACGGGTGCTCCCGCATCGACTTATCAATGCGACTAAATGACATCTCATAAACGGCCCACATAAGGCCTCCAGATACCCATTTACGTACCCAGCGTGGCCCCAGGCCGGCCCACAACTTCTTCCATCCTTCTTCAACAAAGATGCGATACATGCACACCATCGAGTTCCCGTACAAGGCCAATCCATTAGCAGTTTGCATGCGCGTCTTAAGAACGTCAATCGGCTGCGTGACGAGCGCCTCGACACCGGACACTACAGCAGTACCAGCCAGAACCTTGTAAATACTCATTTTCTCCTCGCCATCTACGCTCACGACCTGCGCCCACGCATTCCATGCGGTGAACCTAAGCATCGAGTTCGTTACTTGGCGAATGACCGTGGGGTTAAACCCCTGCACGAACGCGCGCAGCCCGCGGTGGCGGTACATGTCGCGGATAGTGTGCATTGTTGGCTGGGGGCCGGTTATAGGTGTAAGTTTGGAGTGTTGGGCGCCAGCTGTGGACGTGGGCGACGCATTAGGGCGGATGCGTTGTTTCCTTGCCCCGGTTTCCGAATGCGGCGATGTCGGCGGTTTAGCCGGTGTCGGACCCGATGGAGCCATGGGCACGATGGGAAGCTTAACAGGGTCAGCCTTGATGGCAGTGTGCAATTTACCAGCAGCACCTGCGCCGTATCTCAAAAGCTGCGTGCCGGCGGCCCCGAGCGGCGGCAATGCACCAGTAGCAGCGCCTTTACCGACACTGCTCGCCTCAATCATCGTGGTTTTAATGCTTTCGAAGGGGACTACAACTAAAGTTTCGCAGAGACCGGTGATCATACCGGCAACTACAACCACAGGAGCACTGGGCCTTGCGCGCTGGTTGTCACTGAGCGATTTTACAGTGGCATTAAAAATATTAAATCGAATCACAGTTTTCAAGGCGTTGCCTGCCATAAAACACGCACAGCCGCGGTACATTACGCTCGTGAAATTCGGCACGGAAAACTTGGTGCCTAGGGATGCCACGTTACCTGGAACAATCGCAAGCTGTTCACGTACCTTCAGGTACTCGAGCGGGTACGTAACACCGCTCTCAACACAGCTCGCGATCGTGCCGGCCAGCGTCGTGCTGGTGAGCGTCGCAGTGCTCATGGCGGGGTTCCTTGCCCACACCACCCTTTACAGCAAGTGCTTAACGCGTATGTTAAATAGTGACAATTTTAATGAGAATCTGGTTAAATTTGGCAACGGCGCTAAGCGAAGGGTCCGGATCGGCGGTGGTGGTGCCAATGTTTGCCCAATTAGTATACACTATCGGTTTTAAGTGACGTATCTTGTATTCAGCTTTGATATACAGTAGGTATTAAGTGTAATAAGTTTCAACAAATATGTGTAAGTTGATTCTGGAGATGTTTGTATTGTCAGAAATGAAATTGCTCTCTTCAAGCTTGCATGTGAGCTGAGTTTTAACACATACCATCGAACTGGAGAGCCGATTCTGTTCATTGCTTAAATGAGGATTAAAAGCACAAAGCTGCTCCCCAAACACTGATAAATCGTCGATCCGGTAGTGTAGTCCGGGTTCTGCTCAACAACTTCAACAACAAGCCTCTCAATGGTCTCCGCACAGCTCGCCCGCATTGGAAATGTGTACTAAGTTTGTTCCGAGCTGTATAGTCTCAAGATGAGATAAATGCCACTGAACACTGAGCTGCTCTCCCGAACTGTAAATATCTGCGCGCTCGGTGTACTCCCACGGCACCCCAGCATTGCCATTGATGAGCGGGAAGTTCTTCTTCGTGCTCGCGGGGACCTTCCGCGCCAGATCGACAATTGCCACGCCTTTGCAGCTGCACATATATGCGACGATGCCGGTATATTAATTGAAAAGTCGTCATGAACGCACGTCATTAGTGTTTAAAGCCGATATATAAATAAGTTGCCTACATTTATAGATAGCCGCGCGCTCCAAATCACGTCCAAAGACCACGCAATTCGAATCGATTGGAGTCACGCCCTCGGTATGCACGCTAAATAAGTGAGATAGTGAGGCGTTACATAGAGAATAATTGAGCCACTAATCAGTTGTACAAAAGTTTTAAACTGCGTAAATGCCATTTATAATGTGCAGCCGCGTATGCCAAGCATATCACATGGTGGTTGCTAATCAGTTGTGGCGTTGAAAGATCGGGAATTGCGGTTGGGGAGATGAGATCTCCAGTACTGAGCAACTTCACTGTTTACTGGTATTTAAGTGTTAATTAAATTTCCAGTAACGGATTGGTGCACTTCGATGCCAAATACATCGACACTGATTAGCTATTAACCCGATTCTCCACTAGCAACCATCTTGCGCATGAGTGATTTGTGGGTTGCAGCCGGCTGCAGGGTTGCTGCATATCCGTTGGCAAAACCCACCGACCGTTGAGTTCGGCACGGACCTCGCACAGATGCAGCACGAACTGCACTCCACGAATCTGACTTTGCCGGATCGGGCAACCACAGATCTCCACTAAATAACAGTTGGCGGCACACCCGCAGTAAAGACCCCGGGCCTGGTACTTAAACAGTAACTATTTTTACACATATAAAAACAAATGGGCACACCGCTGGCAAACCATGCACGCACCCAGCACGGCTCCGCTACGTATGTAATAAGAGTGGTTCAGGCTGACATATATACCTCAGGGTGAGCCCTTTGTAAGCGTATGGGCGACCGTGTCGACCTTACTGAGGCGCTGGAGAAATTCGGCTTCGGTCCTGATGATATTGATAGCGATGACGACGCCGTCGACTTGCTGAATGGCGTTACTCTACCGAGTTGGCAAAATATCCGCGTAACGCTTCGCAATGTCTCCTACAACTTCATGTTACATCCCGATGAAGCAAAGCCCACAAAACCCAACAATGCAGAAGGCAAAAATGCAATTGAAAGCGACCAAAATGAAGATGTAGAAAGTGATGTTGCAGTAGGGAGCGATGAAGATGTGGCTGTGGAAAGCGAAGGGGATGAAGCTGCAGAAAGCGAGAGCGATGATGAAGCTAATAGTGAGTTTGATACGGATCTAGAAGGAATTGGCCGGTTCCCCACTTTGCATCAGCTGCAATTTGCGTTCAAAACCGACATTGCTTCGTTGTTCAGCAGGCCCCTTCCTTTCAAACCGGGCGACCTGCTGGCCCGATGGGGCGGGCCCAACGTTTTAAATGATAAACAAGGTATAACCGAGCATGCCGCCTGGTCACCCACGTGGCCCGCGAACTGGTCAACGGCATGGTCGGAATGGGCAAGTTCTTTAGGCAGATCCCCGCCTCTTGAAGACTCAATTAGTGATGAGGAAGTTCGTAACCATCCTGAACTTTACTCTGAGGAGTCATTGACCGTGACCGACAAGACTGTGGGTTACAATTCCGCTGGTGTCACTGGTTGTGAGCATTATTTGCGCAACTGTAAGATGGAATGCAGCGAATGCGGCAAGTTTTACAGCTGCCAGCTCTGCCATGATGCTGCTGAGCAGCATGAAATGGACCGAAGAAAGACGAAACGCATGCTGTGCCTTCATTGTAAACGGCCACAACCACCAAGACGCACTTGCGGGTTCTGCCATGAAGTGATGGGCGACTATTTCTGCGGGATTTGCAATGTGTGGAGCGACGATGCAAATAAGCCCATCTACCACTGTGCAAAGTGCGATATCTGCCGGGTTGGTCGGGGACCTGGCATCGACACTTTCCATTGTGATCGGTGTGGGATCTGCATGACGCTGACATTCGAGAATAATCACAAATGCATTGAGCGGGCAGCGAACTCGGGCTGCCCCATCTGTTTGGAGGATTTGTTTTCCACAACAAAGCAAACGGTTTTCATGCCGTGTGGGCACCCTATTCATGCTGACTGCTTTGCTGAGTACACTAAGCTGTTCTATCGATGCCCAGTATGTGCCAAATCCATTTACAACACGAGCGCGTTGTTCAGGATGATCGATGAGGAAGTCAAACGGGAGGTGTTACCTCCAGAGTTGGCCAACAAGACGGTGAAGATTTTGTGCCAAGATTGTCGTTTGAAATCGCGCACGCCGTACCATTTGGCCGGGCTTAAATGTGAGACGTGCGGTAGTTATAACACGGTGCAGTTGTGACATATATTTATTAACGAGTTAACGATGTACATATCAATTCTGCCACAGCGTACCGGTAAACACGCAAAAATCGGCGGCAGCCAGCAGTGCTGCGGCCACAAAACTGCGGGATTGCCGTTTAATCTGCGGCAAGTCTCTGTATGCAGCAAACTCCATATCCTCTGAACGTTGCACGTTGATGCTCAGCAATGGTAGCCCGGTTAAGGCACATAACCGCCATGCAGTGCCCGATCGCGCCACCGCGGTCTCACCAAAAGGCTGCTCAGCAAACTCTTCGGTAACACAATCACCAGTTAAACTGAAAGGGGGCCAGCTTTTCTTGGCGTACCAACCGATAACAAGCTCGTCCAGTTTACCTTGAGGTTTAGCCGTTGATAGCACGCGCGCAATTGCTTCACGCATGGGCTGCACATCCCTAGTTTCGTACCACTCCGTGCGCAGCTTGTCGAATCGCGAACTACGGAACAATGCCCGCAGCTTATGTGCAAGGTCACCTTCACTCTGTGGAAGGGAGGTGGGGCCATTTACACTAGTTCCAGTAATCTGAGAGTAGAGCCACCCCACCGTCGCTGTACTTTCAGTGATCCTAGCCGGTTTGGGAGGTTCTGGCAGCACAAAAACTGTGAGGTTCGCGCTCTGCAATGATGGAATCGGGTACGTCCAACCTTTTAACTGTGGTTCAACCAAGGCTATAGCGAGTGGGAAGTACGGGTGCCGTGCAGCGCATGTGACGTGTCCCGCAAACGCAATTTCCGAGTTGGAAACAGTGCCGTCAGCATGCACGACGTGCCAGGGATCACCTTTTAGTAAAAAACCGGGAGTTACACTCACTTGCTGCGGTTGACCATCTTTCAGAACTTCGCCAGTGCGGTAGACGAGCCATCCGTCGCTCCATTTAAGCGAAATAACCCGTTTGATGCTGGCGGGCAGTACTGGGGTCCATTCACCTTCATTGATAAACCGCTGCCATACCGAGTTATCCACTAATGCCACTGCAATTGCAGTGGACGAAGCAGCCAAGTGCGTAGGTTCGCCCAATGTAGTTAAATCCCATTGGGCAGTGCCATTGAAGGCAACGATGTGCGTAGTGGTGGCCAGCAGCAGTTGCCGTTCACACCACGCCAACGCAACGTAGTTCCCGCGTACAACGTCTAAACTCGTACCTGAAACATATGCACTGCCATTTTGGGTAATCAAGGCGAGCGAAGCTCCCGCACGGGCCGTGAACATCGGTCCAAAGCCCATATCTACCACGGGGGCATCCAGCTCGAGCTGGCGGCGTTTCCAGTGCTGGCGGCCACCCAACAGCGCCTCGGCATCGAGTTCCAGCAGTATACAGCCCAACGAGTGGGTGGCCACTGCCAGAGTGCCGTGCGGCGCCCATTCCGCGAGGTACGGGTCGATCCTGTCGATCCGCATGGGTCAGCAACGGAACTCAGAACAGACAATTTTAAAGCTATGCTAAACTAGTAAAGCATGGCTCATTACAGGTATGATTTACATATATGGCTTGTGGCACTACACATTTGGCTTATGGCAATACATGGCACTACTGTGTGTGTATGACTTAACAACGTAAACTTGCGAGGTAAACTGCGCTGTTTTTCAAACTAATTTCAGTGGTTATCGAATTACACCTCTGCCACAGTACAACAATGCATAGCACACACTATCATAGCACAATAGTTTGCAAACCTCAACGTTGAACTGTACTGCCTGTTCATAGGTATCACCGTGTACAATAACCAATGCATGGCACTTATCGCAAATAAACCATGTGTAGCCTATGGAAGGTAGCCTATGGAAAGTAGCCTATGGAAAGTAGCCTATGAAAGGTAGCCTATGGAAAGTAGCCTATGAAAGGTAGCCTATGTAAAGTAGCCTATGAAAGGTAGCCTATGAAAGGTAGCCTATGGGAAGTAGCCTATGAAAGGTAGCCTATGGGAAGTAGCCTATGTAGAGCAGCCTACGTAAAGCATGTAGCCTATGTGAACGTGTAGCCTATGAGAACGTGTAGCCTATGTTTATTGTGCTATATGTAGGTGTCAGTTTACGTTGATTTGACTTGACGAGGGTACTCCTTCGGATCCACTCCGATATTATTAGCCAGAGAGTCGTATATTTCCGCCATAACTTTTGCATTGCCGGCCTTCGCCACGGGCGTGTCATCCTCGTCCAGCAGATCTTCTAATTTCTCACCATTCGGTAACATCTCGAAATGATTCCACTGCTCAAACAGATCGGCGTCATTCAAACCTTGTAGATCAGCAATTGTCTTTGGGAAATTGGGATGTTCCTCACCGTCGGCATTCGGCAACGGCACCAGTGCTGATTTCGACTTCGCGTTCTGCACGCGGCGAATACTGCGCATATCCAGCAGCAGCAGCTGGCCGTGCAGCTCGCTAACCATGTCATTGAGGTCAGATTCAACCACAACGTCGCTGGGTCGCGTTGTTGTAGGTTCATGAGCGAATGGTGCACTTTGCGGCACAAGCTTGTGCATCTCCTTCGTTTTTTCATCAAGTTCGCCAATAGCGCTTTTTCGTTGCGCCATTTGCAGCTGCATGACTTGCTCGCCGGTTTTAGCCAGCAGCACTTGCAGCCGGCGCACCTGTTCTTTCAGTTGCGTCACCTCGGCCTCGACGTCCATTTCGGTATGTGTGCCCTTGCCCTCGGTTAGGGGGCCGGCTTATCTGCTTATCGCTAAATGGGCCTTAAGTATGCTCACCTATTTACACGGATTCGGGCTCGTGGTGGGGTTACAAATCGGATCAGGAGTGTTTAGTTCTCCGAACCAGGTGTTGGCCAGCGCGGGGTCGTATTCTGCTGCTTTACTTGTATGGGCTTTAACGGGCCTGCTCGCATGGTGCGGGGCAGCGTGTTATGCCGAATTGGGCGGGTGCTGTCCCACGAATGGTGGTACCCAAGCGTATTTACAACTGTGCTACGCTGGGATTTTGCGAGGTAAAGTTGCCCGAGCATTGGCAGCCATGTATGCGTGGACCGCGGTGTTGGTTATGAAGCCAGGATCAGCAGCAATTATCGCGATTGTGCTGGGGGAATATGTAGATATAAAATATAAACGTGTGTGGGCCTGTTTGGCAGTGCTGCTAGCTGCATTGGTCAATGCCGGTGGGCAGGCAGCAACCGCCAGCACGGTTTTCTTAGCACTGAAGGCAGTGCTGCTTTTGGGAGTAGTGGCTTTGGGCATTACTCTAACTATTTTGAAGAGTAATCAATTCACGTTTAGTTGGAATGGCACTAATGGATTTCTAAATTTAGCCGGGGCGTTTTTTGGTGCGATTTGGGCCTATGATGGGTGGGATAACCTGAACTTTGTGGCCGGTGATATGCAGAATCCGCGACGAGACTTGCCCCTGGTGCTAAACACGGCCATGCCCGTGGTTATATCTGCTTACTTGGTGGTGAACAGTGCATACTTCATGGCATTGAGTGCACCCGAGTTGCTCAAAGCCACATCTGTGGCACTAACAATGGCGCGCGCTACCCACACGATGGCCATACCGATGCTTGTATCCATTGGCGTGGCAACGTCGTGTTTAGGAGCACTCAATGCATCAATGGTTAGTATGATCAGGCTCACTGAAGTGGCCGGCACCGAGCATTACATTCCGCACGTATTTGCTGATTCACGCTGGGCAACACTGATGCAGCTGGCGGTGACGTTGATGTACATAGCAATTGGCGAGTTTCGCACGCTGGTTACTTTTTACGGAGCATGTACATACATTTTCTTCGTGCTGGCCATTTTAGGCATGATCCGGTTACGCCACACGCAGCCGGATCTGCCAAGACCATTCAAAGCATGGCTTATTGCACCAATCTTGTTTGTTTTGGTAGCAAGCGTGCTTATAGTTCGCACATTTGTTATGAACCCAGTGGCACTCATACCTTTGGCCGTTCTAATTGCAATGGGCGCGGCTTGGGGCACCCAAGAAGAGCCAGAAGATATTGAGCTTGCTAATTTATAAATGTACATAAACAATCATTCAAAGCATACTTCGTGGAGCTGATTCCGTTGCCAAGGGTAAACGTGAATCCGTGAGGGCTACGCTGCCGTGGATCCTAAAGAGCAACGCAGTAATCCATGCTAAGAGCGAACCAAAGCACCTTTTTACAACAAGTATCGATGCCGACCCGCGAGTGCATCACACTTGTGGGCAGCCCATACGGCCCTGACACAGAGGTAGGCAGTCTACGGGTGATATTCCGCGCAGCTCCGTCCAAGCACTCGTAAAATTATTTAATGTATTTGGTGTATCCTATTTTTTTGTGTTTTATCGTGAAATCGTTGCCCCCTTTAGTAATGGCGGTCGGGTACTACCCGATCACCGAGAACAGTGCGTATGTCCGTGTTTTTGACGAGATTTTAAACGAACTGGATCCTGAACTGCTTGACACTGAGTTGTACGATGCGTACCGCCGGCTAAGCTGCGAATCGCGGTTCCTCGTTACCCGGATGTACCTTCGCGTAGCCAAGTGGATTCGTAGAGATAAAATAACCAATTATATGGCACCAGATTCATTGGACTCGGCATTGACAGAGTTAGTAAATGAAGGATGGATAATAACGCGGCCGCCATTGGCCAGCCTTATTGCCGATGTTGCATCCCAAAAGGAGCTCGAAGTAGCTGCTAAACAGCTGGGCCTCAAAATCGCCAAACCAACCCAGCCAAATTTGGCGAAAGCATTAATGGATTTGGCTAAACAGCAGCAACAACAGTTTTTCGTGAGCAAAGCACCGAAAATCGCCGATTTGTTACCCATTGAGTGCTATTTTTTAACCGATAATAGACGACAGTTTCTGTTCAAATTAGAGCAGATGTTTTTATATCCGGTGGGCCCCGATGCTGGATTGGATACTGTATTTCTCACACATATGAAAAAGCATGCGTTTTTGAAGTATGAATATATAAAGCAGCGCGACATGCCGGTGTTTAACAGCCGCGAAGCGTTTGAAGCCTACGCCATGGCCCGCCTACTGTGCAATCCAATTGAACTAGCTGTAGCTGCCACTGCTGCGAAAATCCCCCCTGAGTTACTTAGCGAGCAACAATTAACTGCAATTGAAACCCAATTGGCCGCTGCCCAAACTCAGGGCCACGTTCAGGCCGCGCGCGTGTTGGGCCGCGGTATTTTTAACACGAGTGTGCTTTTCATGAAGGCCCACAGGTTTGGTGAGGAGTACCAGTGGATCCAGAAGTATTTGGATGCTGCTGAAAGCCATAAATCTAAACGTGGGGTGGCATTGATCAGGAAACTGCTGCTAGAAATCCGGTTTTTATTGGAAAGCGGCACAAAGGGAGACAACTGCTGGTTAGTCGGGGCTATAAATACGTATTATGACGCTCACGCTGAAGTCAGTGATATCGAGCGCGTGGATTTAATCCGGAAAACCACGAAACTGCTGGCCGGAATCAGAAGCACCGGGTTGAAATCGGCGCTGGCCGCGATTCAACCGCCTCCGGAAGCCTTGTCATTGACCACAAGGTTATCGAAAGTTCCAGTTGTTGAGGTTATTGCTGTTCCTGTACGTAGCGAGTCACCAACGGGCAAGGCCAAACTCCGACTCATGTACGAGTCTGGGTTCGATGTAGAGCAAACGGCATTACAGCATTACCCGGATTATAAAGGAGGCCACTATGAAAACTCCATGATGCTCACTTTATTGTGGCTGCTATGCTACGACCTTGTGTTTAGTGACCCCACCCAGTTCAGGTGCGCATACCAAAGCTACCCCATGAACGTACAGCAGGCATTCGATGCTAACAAAGCCGAGATTGAGCACAGATTAGACCACATATTGCCCCAAGTTTTGGCGAATCGTAGAGTTCTAGATGAATACAGCGACCCACGGCCGTTTGTCGGCAGTGTCAATTGGCAGATTACCGAACCTGATCTTACTTGTGTTGTTGAAGGTCTTGGCAATGCGAAAACACGCATAATTTTAGAGCGCATTCTGTCGAATTACCGTAAGTATGCCAGCGGGTTCCCGGACCTTACATTGTGGCATGTCAACAATAAACATGTCAAGTTTGTGGAAGTGAAATCAGAAAACGATACTGTGAGTGATAACCAAGCGGTGTGGATGGAGTTCTTGCTCGCCAACGGTATAGATGTTGAAGTGTGCCGCGTCGTGCCGGCCAAAAAGCCGAAACGTCGCCGCAAGAAGTGACTGGTCGTCAACAGCTTCTCCATCGTGAACTCTGCAATGTTGCCTGTCGCAACTGACGCAAACTGACCTAATTCACGAGAACAGGCTTTCAACATAGTGCCGTAACCAAGCTGATTGCCGTCACAAGAAGTGACTTCGACAAGAACATAGGTGCTCATGGTGCGCGGTACGCTTCCTGGCTTCTTCGACACAATACACGCTACATAGGTGTTAATAAAGCAATACCTTAGGTGCTCAAAAGGTGTCCTCCTGGACTACACATAATCTACGCTAAGGTGAAGTGAACTACACAATTTCATACACTATAGGTATCAATAAACAATAACTTAGGCTCATTCAGCCAGGAGCTCTTCCTCCGCAACACTGTGATCAATCCCATGGTCGTAGCCGTGGTCATAAACCTGGTGGTGGTCATAAACCTGGCTTTGGGATACCCCATTGACGTCCTCGAAGTCGGCCGCGTCAGTGTACGTGGCGTTGTGTTGGTGGAAGTCGCTGATGAGGTCCCTAATGTTGCTCGAGGCCTCGCTGAACTCGATCGGGTCCATCCCCTCGCCCGTGTACCAGTGAAGGAAGGCCCGACGGCTATGCATCTTCTCGAACTGGACGAGAATCCGCTCAAACAGCTGGCTGATCGCCGTGGAGTTCGCCACGAACGTCGCGGCCATGTCCGTGTTCGGCGGCGGCACCGGGCACAGCGACGTTTGGACGTTATCGGGAATGAAATCCACGAACAGCTGTTGGTTGCGCGTGCGGTACTTCGTCATTTCGTCCTCGATCTCCTTGATGCTGGCCTTGCCCCGGAAAAACGCGCCGCACGTCAAATACTTGCCATTTAAGGGATTGACGCCAGCCATCAAACTACGGCCATCCAGAATCTGCTGCGCGATCTCGGGCACGGACTGGCTCGCGAATTTGCGCGACGTCTGCGCCGTCAAGGGAGCATACCCCACAGTAAAGAAATGCAGCCGACTGAAGGGCACCAAGTTCACTGCGAGTTTGCGCAGATCGCTGTTGAGCTGCCCGGGGTACCTCAACGTCGTCGTGACGCCAGACATCACTTGAGCAATCAGTTTGTTCAAGTTCTCGTGCGTCGGGTGCGACACTTTCAGCGTGTTTTGGAAAATGCGGTACATGGCGGCATTGTCAAGGCAGAAAGTCTCGTCAGTGCTCTCAATAAGCTGGCTCATTGCCAAGACAGAGTTGTACGGCTCGACAACGGTATCGCTGTCGATGGACGGGTACACGGAGTACGACGCAATCATGCGGTCCGAGTACTGCTCGTGCAGCGCGTTCATCAGCAATGTGCCGAACCCACTGCCGGTACCACCACCTAAAGAGTGGGTAATTTGGAACCCTTGGAGGCCGTCCGCTAATTCGACTTCGCGGCGAACGACGTCCATTACCTCTTCGAGGATTTCTGAGCCCTCGGTGTAAAAGCCCTTGGCCCAGTTGTTCCCCGCCGAGGCCTCGGCGTTGATGTAGTTATCGGGCCGGAAAAGCCCGCCGAGATTGCCGGCTTTGATGTTTTGCAAAGTTCCCGGTTCTAAGTCCACCAAAACGGCGCGGGGCACGTAGCGGCCGTTGCTCTCGGAGTAATAAACATCGAGCTTTTCGTTGGCCACTGCCGTGGCGGGAGCCGTGCGTTTGCCGGTGCCGTCGATGCCATGCTCTTGGCTGATCGCCTCCCAGAAGGCCGAGCCGATTTGGTTACCGCACTGGCCGGCGGAGATGTGGATAATTTCACGCATGGAGAGTTTGTTTGGGTACGTTTGTTTATTTGAAAGGTGGTGACCTTAGTCATGAGCGCGACCGCCACGCATCACCGTGATTGGGGTTAGGAATATAGGGGTATAGTGTAGCAAGCGGTTCTGAAACCGCTCGATGTTTTAGCGTGCGTCTGGAACTGTTACATATCGACTATTAAATGCTCCTAAATAAACCGTTCTAAAGCGCTTCTATATCGCTTTTAGAACACTTCTAATAGCTTCTAAAGCACCTCTATAGCACCTCTATAGCACCTCTAAAGTACTTCTATAGCACTTTAATCGCTTCTATAGCACTTTAATCGCTTCTATAGCACTCCTAACCGCTTCTAACCGCTTCTAACCACTTTTAAAGCACTCTAATCACTTCTAAAGCATTTATCACTTCTGAAGCATTTATCACTTCTGAAGCATTTATCACTTCTGAAGCATTTATCGCTTCTAAAGCAGTTTATCACTTTTAAAGCATTTATCACTTCTAAAGCATTTATCACTTCTAAAGCATTTATCACTTCTAAAGCGCTTCTATAGATCTATAATATACAAGGCACCATGTAAAGCCTAAAGGAGAACAAAGCGGGTCAAGATCGAGTAAAGTTAGGCTTCATTTATTCATTTGTTTCCTTGCTTTGGTCGGCCCAATAGGCGACGCGTGATAAGGCCATAAATTACCGGTGCGTCGTCCAACAGTTTCCGGCCGGGAAATATACTTCAAGTGCAGGGTGTGCCATTAATCAGCTGCATCACGTGCCCGCTGGCCGGCCCGCCTCACCCTCCATCCACTACCCCGATATTCCCGCTGCCACCCTCCATCCAACCACGCCCGTCCCGCAAACATTTCCCCTTTTTTCCCGGCTGTTTTGCTCAAAAAAGTTAGATGTTTGCCTATCCTGAGCCCCTGGCCAATGGCTATTGGGGAGAAGTCACGTCGACCATTGACTGGTGCGAGGAAAACTATGTTGTTAGCTACTACGTTGCCGAAGCCATCAACACCGTCACGAACACTATGTTTTTAGTGTTAGGAGTTTTTGCTATGCGCAATTGTATCCGCTACCGCTTCGGTAACCGGTTCTTGCTCGCCAGTGGCGGGTACCTGCTCGTAGGGATCGGCAGCTGGCTATTCCACATGACTTTGAAGTACGATTTCCAGCTGCTCGATGAGCTGCCGATGATCTACGCCACTTGCATCCCGTTTTGGTCGTGTGTCACTTGGGGCCGCAGCAAGCGGTTTGAACGCACGGCATTTGGCGCAATTGCGCTGGGTGCCGCACTGCTCACTGCGATTTATTTGCGGTACAAGGACCCGACGATCCACCAGGCCGCTTACGGCACGCTGAACGTGCTGATTTTGATCAAGAGCGCTTTTCAAGTCAGGGAGTACGTCAATTCCGCTAAAGCCCGGTCCGACTTGAAGTGGACGTTTGTGTTGGGCGTTTTTGAGTTTTTGTTTGGGTGGTTCTTGTGGAACTTGGACAATATTTACTGCTCGACCTGGATCAGCTGGCGTCGGAAGCTCGGGATGCCATTAGGGTTTCTGTTGGAGGGACACGGCTGGTGGCACCTATTTACGGGACTGGGAATCTTCTCGTACTTGCAGTTCTTGATATATTTGCGCATGTTCCAGCTGGGAACGGCCGAGGACTACTTTTATGAGTGGAAGTTCGGGTTGCTTCCTATTGTTCGCTACGCGCCAAAGTCGCGGTAACTGCCCTTGTCCAGGGGGGGTTAGGCAAGCATAGCGATGATCATAAAAAACACCATTTTCTAATCTTTGGGGCATTGTTCTGGCGGGGAAACCGTGGATATAATTTGTAAAGATTATTATGTACCTGACGCTGTGCCTCGTTTTTCTGCGCTGATTAATTAATAAATGTCGCCATACCGCACAACATCTCACGATTTTACACGCACGAACCGGGGTGGGAGGTCTCGACCGTGCCGACCGCAGTTACACTACCTATTAGCTGGCACGAACCCCGCAGCTTTGTAAGTTTGATTATTTATTTCCGACATATAACTGCCCTGTTCCGAAAGGCAAGGGTGCATAGGGTGGCGTTGGAAACAACGGGTTCCGGTTAGTGGTGTTATGCCCAGCGTTTCGGGGTGGTTTGCGGGGCCTGCGGCCAATGAACGTTATCGCATTACCGATAATTGCGGCAAGGGTATACCCACCTTTGAGTACCCCTGCCCTGGGATTTGCTGCATATCTACGGTGGGTGTGGCCCCGCAACACTTTATATTGATTGCATTGCGCCCCTGCTTCGCGTGATCAAACTTTTTTTTTTGAATCGACGTAAGGTTTGTTTACGCGGGCGCTAATTAACCTTAATTTCATCGTGCTTTATTGAAATATACGTTTGCGTGACCTTTGGTTCCTGAGACGGCCCCTGTTTTTTTACACACATTGTTGAGTTAATCTCTACTTTGTGGTACCTTTTCCCCCCTCCTGTTGTCAATTGTTACCCCCTTTTACTAACTAAATGGTGCTTGTGTATTTAAAAAACAAGTTCTTTGGCGAGCCGAAGCATCCTTTACTGCCAACGGTTGGTGCGTCTTATTCCAGCACGAGCGAAGGCAGCCAGAAGAGCAGTTTCAGCTACGAAGGCATTTCGAACCCACGGATTGTGAGTGACGTCATCATCGGCCTTTCCGATGGCCTGACTGTGCCCTTTGCATTAACCGCTGGTCTATCTTCGCTTGGCGACTCGAAGCTGGTTATTACCGGCGGCATGGCCGAATTAGTTTCAGGAGCCATTTCAATGGGCCTGGGCGGGTTCTTGGCTGCCAGATCTGAGAAAGAACACTTCCATTCGCTGCTCGATAAGGAGAAAGCGAACTTTCACGTTGTGGGCGACACCCAGGCGTGCATTGCCGAGGCATTGAGCGAATATAAATTGAGCGGCGAGACCTTAGCGATGATTACCAACGATATCGAGAAAGATCAAGCGATTTTTTCTAATTTTATGGTGAAGGTCGTGCGTGGCATTGACCAGCCTGCTGAGGACCGCGAATTGACCTCGGCCTTAACGATTGGGCTCGCTTATTTCATTGGCGGGTTTATTCCTTTGGTGCCATACTTCTTTGCCGAAGTCGTGCAGACGGGGTTCACATGGTCGTGCATCATCATGGTGGTAACGCTGTTCGCGTTTGGATACTCAAAGACGGTGTTGTCGCTGGGCACGGATGTGCCGATGAGCTCGTGCATGTGGAACGGCGTGAGCATGCTGCTCACGGGCGGGTTTGCTGCCACTGCCGCGTGGACCCTCGTTCGCTGGATCGAATAATATTTATTTAATTAAAATTGCAAATCTTGTAGATGGCGAGATTCTCAAAGCTCAATGCTCGGTTTACTTGCTCAGCTTGACAACTGTGCTCAATGCATGCCATTACAGGCACGGTCTGTGAACACGTTCCCAAATTGGGGTTCCCATATTGGGGGGTGGGCGAGGTTAATAGCTTGCATGTCGCTTGACCTGTTAGAGATCCAAACCGAGCTTGTGCGTGTTGCCAAAGAGGCCGGAACAATTATTCGCCAACGCAGTGGCCGTGTGGAATTCGACGACAAGAAGAATGCCGTAGATCTGGTTACCGAGGTCGACAAGTCAGTTGAGGAGTTTGTACATGCTGAACTGAAAAAGAAGTATTCCGAATTCGATTTCATGGGCGAGGAGTCATTTGTTCCTGGAACCACTAAATTGGCGGACCACCCGACGTTCATTGTTGATCCGATTGACGGCACGACGAATTTTATTCATTACTTCCCGCACGCGTGCATCTCATTGGGTTTAGCAGTTAACCGCCAGCCAGTTGTTGGGGTTGTTTACAACCCGTTTTTGGATCAGCTTTATGTAGGTGCGAGGGGGCTCGGGTCGTTTTTAAATGGCGAGAAGTTACCATTGCGGCCGGCCGCAAGGCCCTTGAGCTTACAGGGCTCGCTGTGTGCCATTGAGTGGGGGTCGGATCGCGACAATGCGAACTACCGCCATAAACTAGCGAGTTTCAATAACTTGGCCAGCAAAGAAGGCGGGTTTGTGCACGGGTTCCGCAGCCTTGGATCGGCTGCCCTCAACTTGTGCGGCGTGGCCTCGGGCGTGTTGGACAGTTATTGGGAAGGTGGCTGCTATGCCTGGGACGTATGTGCTGGTTGGGTCATTCTCGCTGAGGCCGGTGGTACAGTTGTTGATGGCAATCCCGGTAATTGGGAACCGGCAGTGACGAACCGCGTGTATTTGGCAGTGCGGGGGGCAGCTGAGGATGAGCAGCGCGCGTATGTGGATGCGTACTGGCACCAGCTTGATGGGCGTCTTGAGTATGA
Source organism: Starmerella asiatica (assembly GCA_030572815.1). Lineage (NCBI taxonomy): Eukaryota > Fungi > Ascomycota > Dipodascomycetes > Dipodascales > Trichomonascaceae > Starmerella > Starmerella asiatica. The sequence continues at coordinate 6,961 of JAJMBI010000060.1, read as the reverse complement.
ACATTAACAGTACATAATAAATACTGAGCCAACTGCGCACTTCAAAGAGCTGCATCAGCTTGATGGCCGCCTTGAGTAGGAACAATACATCAGAAATATTACAGAAACAACAACAACAACAACAATAACAACTGCTGCTATAACGATCAGCTCCGACGATCCGCCTCAGTGCTACACTCCAATGTACTCCAATGAGCTGCATAAATGAACCCTAACCACCGCTCGGTACTACATATCCGAGCACAAGCCAGTATACACTAAATCCTTTATATTATTTACCGTTGGGGTGTTGGTAATTCCCATGCACTGCAATGCTACTGATGTGCTTCTTATGGACGCGCTCGGCTTATGATTGTGTGCTGTGTCGTGGCAGGAAGTGTGCAGACGCGACGCGGTTATTGGTAGGGCAGGGCGGGGGAAGACCAGCATGGCCGAAAAAGACGTGTTCCGCCTTAACGGGCTGTGGATCTCGTATGCACACACCGTGTGTGCCGGTGGAGCTTTCATTGGTGCGCTTCTGGTGGGGTGTCTTTTACATTACAACAAAATTGTCGAAAATGAGTTTTATGGGTACCCCCAAGAATGGTTCCCCAGCGTCAGTGCGACGATCGGCGACAGGTACCCGGAACGCAGTGTTTACCAATTGCTGATTGCATTGACGAGCGGGCCGCGCTTTTTGTTGTGTTTTTTGACGTATGTGTTGACAGCTAAACCCAACAGCTCTGTACCGCTTATTCTGCTGATTACCGGTGTTTTACGCACGTTTACGTGCGGTGGATGGACTTACGTCACGTCTACGGACGACCATGACGCCCACGATGTGTTTATGATCAGCTATATTGTGCTAACTTTACCGTGGATGGTGCTACGTGCAGTGGTGTCGCCAGCTAATTCAAAGCAGCGAAGCTTGCGATTCACTGTCTGCAGTTTGTTTTTCGGCACGCTTGTGCCGTTGATTTACTTTTTCATCCAACATAAAGTCAAGCGGGTTGCCGGTGCATACACTATTTATGCCTTCTTTGAATGGGCTTTGGTAGGGTTGGACGTGGCCTTCGATGCAGTAACTGCATATGATTTCTGCGACTTGGAAATTGTTGTTCGGGACACTGCTGGTGTTACCAAGACTTCGTCCGAGGTGGCCGTGTTGCGTACACCTTCGTTGTTGCGGAGGGGGCCGCCCATCACGGGATTCATTGTGGCTGTTGTCAACTACTTTGTGTCGTGGTCCGTGATTACCTCGGTGGGGGCGATGATCTGGTACTTCCCGTTGTGGTACATGGGGATTAGTGGCTATGAAGCGTTTGCTTTGCTGCTGGCATCTCCGTTGTTGCTGGTTTTGCCCCCAGTCAGAGGGTTACTGTCGCGGTTCCCTCAATTGGCGTTTGCGGGGCAAGTCGTTGGAGTTGGTGCACACTGGGTGGCTTCCCCTCCGCGTCGTATGATGTGGGTGGGCATTGGAACTGGTTCTGCATGCCTGGGTATTGCCGTTTCGCTGTACAATGCCGGCCGGAGCTCGCGCCCGGGAGCGGTTGCAAGCCAAGCAGCGGCTTTGGTGTGTGCACTGTTGTTCACGGTAGCTGCGCGTATCCCCACTTACACGAACAACCCGATTTGGCCGATTATGAAGCCGGAGATTGGCGGAATTAACCACTGGGGGGTCGCATTTGGGCTTGTGGCTGCGGCTTTGGCCTCCACAATGGTCCCGGATGTTCAACCCAAAGCTCAAGTGAATACACGCGCGTCCGGTTTGCTTGTGGCATTGGGTGTGGGTGCCTGGATCTACCTGGTGACTGGGTTCATGACCGATGTTTCGTCATTGCCGTTATGGGTGTGGGAAGGTTTCCCATTACGGGGGCCCACGCCGATCCCACATGGTTTGCTGATGCCGTTTGTTGCTGCTGGTGGTCTGTTGTTCGGTTTACGTTCGCGTTTCTTAGGCTCCCGAACAGGTGTGCTAGCGTTTGTGCTTGCCGCAGTGGTGTTGACGTTCCAAAAAAACTGGATCGGGTTCGCTGGGGGGCTTGGCGTTGCCGCGTACTTGTCCGGAATCACCCCTACTTTGCTTGAAGCTGCTGCTGCTATGCACCCTGCAGTGTCGTTCGGTTTAGGCACACTTGTTTACGTTGTCTTCATTTTCGCTGAAACATGGACTGTGGCCTACGCGTTTGTCCCCGGCGGGTTTTTGCTTCGCGAGCGGCAGTGGTTAGTGACGCTTGCAGCTGCAGCTCTCCTGAGTGTCGGTGCCCTGAGTGCCGGACGTGGGTATGTACGAGCCCGTCCTGCAGCCGTAAAGGGCAATGCAGCCCAAGTTAGCTCAGCAGCGTTGAACCTGGCGGCTGGCGTGGCTAAAGCGGCAAAGCTCGCATCGTACGCTTTGCTGGCAGCACTGATAGCCAGCACGTTTTTCACTTTCCAAAGGCTGCAAACCAGGGTAACCCCCGAACCTGTGCACCCGGAGTCCCATGCGCTCACCGCTGGTATTTGGACCATTCATTTCGGTCTGGACAACGGGCTATGGGCTAGCGAGACGCGGATGCGCGACCTTATTCGTGAAGCTGAGCTCGACGTTATTGGACTGTTGGAAAGCGACACACAGCGCACGATTGGCGGTCACCGTGATATCACGCAGCAGATTGCCGAGGAGCTTGGGTTCTATGCTGATTATGGTCCCAGTGCCGACAAGCATACGTGGGGTGCAGCATTACTGTCGCGGTTCCCCATCGTTGAAAGCACTCACCACCTCACCCCGAGCCCCGTGGGTGAACTGGCACCGGCAATTCATGCCACGCTCGATGTTTACGGTGAACTGGTTGATGTTGTGGTGTTCCATTCCGGTCAGGAAGAAGACCCCGGTGACCGTCACCTCCAAACGGAGTATGTTTCAGGACTACTCGGGTCGACCGGTGACCGCCCCACTGTGCTGTTGTCGTACCTCGTAACAAAGCCGTTGGAGGGCAACTACAACACTTGGGTATCTGAGCGTAGCGGCATGAAGGACGTTGATCCTACTGATGACGACCGCTGGTGCGAATACATCCTTTATAAGAATATTAAGCGCACCGGCTACGCCCGGATTTCGAGAGACACGATCACCGATACTGAGCTGCAGATCGGCCGATTCCAAGTGTTTGAGCAGCCCAATTACAGCAACGAGCGCATTACCGAGGAGGAAGTGCCCGTGGATCTGCGGTTCCCGTCGATTTTCAGGGGCAATGGCGTGCGTGGCCACCGCTACCACGTGTTTGACGAGCCGCGCTATTATGCTTGAAAGCAGTGATGTATATGTTCAAAGTAGTCTATTGTTGAATAGCGAACCATGCGTAGTCTGATGTCATACGTTCACCACCGAGGCGGGCCCCTTACGCCCGCGATGAAATATTTGGCAAAACACAACAGTCAACATATCAACAACTGTACGGTATTGGTAACGTGAATGTGATGTACGAGGTGAGTGTTTATTTAAAGAATTAACTTATAAAGCAATAGATTGCGCGGTTATGCAATGCGGTCACTTCGTGTTTACGCTTCAACGGATACCAGCAATGAACTTTTTAATGAAAAGCCACATCTTTTGCGGATGAGTGCCATGAGAATGAGTGCCATGTATGGCACTAGTGTAAAAGTGAACAGGTGTCACGGGACATATCTGTAAAAGCGCATCATGTCCTCACCTTGTAAAGGCGAGCGGAATAGTTCAGTCCAGCATGCCTTTGTGGCAATCAAGATGACTGAGAGCTCTAAAAACCAATATTTTAAGCTAATTATGATGCTATTTAATACACTGCATAGTCTCTAGGTAGCGGGTGTGGTGATGACCATGTATGCCCTTAGGCGTCGGACACCTTGGCTTTACACTCTAACAGCCCAGCAAGGCAAGTAGGTGTGGGGGTCAATCAGGTCACGCATGTCACCTCCACTTCAACAACGACGAAACCAATTAGTATAACTAACTAGTTAGCATACGAAACAGTCTAAAGAAGAATCAATTATGCACCAACTCTAGCCAATTACACGGACTGCCGTGCTTCGGACAACCCGCGCCACTTAAGGTTGCGGTTACTATATATAAGCTCTGCGGGGAACATTCCATTCAACATGCGGCTCATTTTCCCCTTGACGTACGTGCTTTGCGCGTTAGCAGCTCCTGTGAAGTATTTAGTGCTCTTCGATGCAAACACCCCCCAAGCGATTGTTGATGCTGCCCGTGCAGCCGCCCAACAGCTCGGGGCCACCATCACGCACGACTATCACGCCGTTGCCACGGGGTTTGCCGTCACAATTGACGATTTAGAAGTTCCTAAACTCAGTGAACTCAACAATGCCGAGTTCCCCTTTAGGCTTGTTCCCGATCAAACGGTCAGCATCGCTCACTAGCATAGCATAGCATTTAACAGCATTTTTTAAATATATTAAACTAAACACATCAGTTGCATCTCAATCGCGCTCTAAATTGATGTTTTCCCGGCCAAACCGCGCGTACAATTCCACTTTCAGCTCGTTCATGCGTTCCTCGGTTTTAGCCCGTTTCGCGGCATCCGCAGCCAGTTTTTCGTCGAGTTTCGTGCGCTGAACACCCAACCGCTTGACGATCTGCGATTGCGTGAGGTACACAAAGCTGCCGCCCATTTTAAAGGGCAGTTTCTCGTCTTCGTCAACAAGCTCGATCTCCATTTCCAAATCGTCTAAATCCTCTTTCTCCTGCTTGTCCTTCGCAGCCTGCACATCAGCAGCGTCGAGCCGCGCATTTAGTTTGGAAAACTCGTTGATTTTTTGCTGGTCGGCCCACTCGACTTCCATCAGGTTTAGGCCGGAACGGCCCCCGCCATGAACTCGGCCATCCAACTTGCAAACCAGCATGTTTTTCACTCATAAAAAACTATATAAAAACTAATTAAATTCATGCTAAATTATTGTCAGTTAAATATCTATACTTATTTGGGTGATTTTTCAGCATGCACCGTTTAGAAACGGGCTTCTCCTTACGTCTGCTCGAGCTGCTTGGTGCGGGCGCCCCGGCAAGACTCGGGCTGGCCGTAAGCGGCGGTGTTGACTCGATGGCGTTGGCGAGCTTAACGGCTAAGTGGGCACGGCCCCGGGCCACGCAACTGCATGCCTACATTGTCGATCACGGTTTGAGGCCCCAAAGCGATACTGAAGCTGCAGCTGTGCAGCACGAAATGACGAAAATGGGCATTGAAGCGCGCATTCTTAAACTCGAAAGGCCGCCCAATACGCGGATCGAAGAATGGGCACGCCATGCACGCAGGACAGCGTTCCGTCGTGCTTGTTTCACCGATAATGTCTCGCATTTAATGCTGGCACATCATTGGGACGACCAGGCAGAGTTGTTTGTGCAAAGGCTGCTCGCAGGTAGCTCGTGGATGGGACTGGCCGGGATGCGTGCAGTGACACCCCTCGATTCAATAATTTTCAAGCCCCACACTCCTATACAATTAGTGCGCCCGCTGCTCAATGTACGTAAAACAGAACTGCAGCAATGGTGTGTGCAAAATAACGTGCCGTGGTGGGAAGATGCCACAAATGCCGATACGTCATTAACAATGCGGAACCGCGTGCGACATTTATTTGCTCTCGGCAACCTCCCGCCATCTTTCCAGCCTCCCGAACTTGAACAAACGCTCGAGCTGTTTGCTGAGCAGCGTGCTAAATGTGAGCAGGCCGCATCTCACCTGTTCTCACAGCTGCAAACACGCGGGTCCCTCAGTTTGCAATTGCTGGGTGGTACCGCAAGCCTCGAGCTTGGCCCGTTGCAGGGAACACCAACGGCCGTGCTAAGTGTACTGCTTTACCGGATTATAGCATCGATATCTCCCCTCCCGAGCTCAAAATTGGCAATTGGCGCGCACAAATTAGATAAAGTCGCTGCCAAACTGACTGATGCACCAAGCGGCAACGTGTTGGGCGTCGAGTACCGCGTGACACAAGGCAAAATGGAATTTCGACGCGAGATGCCGCGGCGAAAGGATCTGCTACGCATTGATGTGTACAAAGCCGGCCCGCAATGGAGCAGATGGATGGTGATCGATCACCGCTGGGCAGTGAGGTGGCGCTCACCAACAGTAAAATATTTCAGCGTGCAATTTGTGCGCAACGTGCATGAACTACTTGATTTAATCACCCCCGATCGGGTGGGGTCTACAGTTATAGACGAGATGCAACGGCATCCGTTGTTTATGTGGAGCGATCCCCACTCACCGTACGCCGTCGAGGCCTCGCGCGTGATCGGGTTCCCTACACTAGGGATGCACCGCGGATTGGAAGTAGAAATCAGTCCTAAAACGGTTTTGTAATATACCTGCATTCTCTAGATACAGATTCTACATTTATATAACCTCTGACACACTTTACATGACGTATTAACTAGGCTGCGCACTCACTTACGCTCTTGGCGTACTGACAAGGTTTGCGGTGTATAGATACTTTCTATTAGCATACTCTAAGAGTTGCGACCCAATGGAAAGCCAGAGTGAAAGTTAAAGGGAACGCAAATCTCTGGGATAGGGTTTTAGCGGTACCCTGTGCGTGGGACCTCGGCTAGTTTCTATGTGACGTCTTTCTGGGACGACCTCGCCCCCCTACTTGACTATCTTTTCGAACGGGTGGATTTCCTTAATCTGTTCTATTATGATGGCAGCATAATTCTACACGCAATGACTGGTATATAGCTAGCTATATGGGCTATATGACTGGCAAAAATGGGTCGAACTCGGCCCGCATAAAATCCTACATGTAGCTGGCTGTATGGCCCATGACTAGACGTGTGGTTGCTTAGAAATCTTTTCATCGGGGGTGTTCATTATTTCGAGCAGTATACCCATGATTAGCTGGGGCATGAAATCCTACTGGCTGTATGGTCCATGGCTAGTATCGCAGCGTATGGATGATTAGTAATCTGAACATTTAGTCGGGGGTGTTCATTATTTCGAGCAGTATACCCATG
>JAJMBI010000059.1:0-60422 GCA_030572815.1 Starmerella asiatica | reverse complement strand
GTGTAGTGTAGTGTAGTGTAGTGTAGTGTAGTGTAGTGTAGTGTAGTGTAGTGTAATGAGTGCTGTGCAGTGAGCAGTGACTGTGTTGTAATGTGTGCGCTGAGTGTGTGCATTGAGTGCAGTGCACTGAGTGTAGTGGGTGTAGTGCGCTGAGTGTGTGCATTGAGTGTAATGTAGTGAGCGTGGGAGCGAGGGAGCGTGGCCACTGATGCTAGAGATACATTTTACTTTAACTACAAAATATGTTTACGAGCAAATTTATAGAGCATGGCCAAAAGCTTGACGAAGTCGTGAGGTGCGTTTGGGCTGGGAAGCAAACTCTGCCATGGGCATCCAAAGCCTGAACGAGAATGCCGGCACTTCAAAGATCAAGAAACGGATCCGTGATTTAGAGAGACTGCTCAAAAAGCCAGGTTTAGCGGCTACAAAAAAAATTGAGGCCGAGCGCGCCGTTGCCGCCTTTAAACAGGAGCTTGCCCGAGCTCAGCACCGAAAGGTAGAAATTCGCACGAGCAAGAAGTATCATATGGTGAAATTTGTGGAAAAGAAAAAGGCATATCGTATGCTGAAGAAGGAAGGGGCTGGAGACGCGGAGCTTGCGGCGTGGTACTACATTACGATGTACCCAAAGGATAAGAAGTACCGGGCCTTGTTTGCCGGCGGCGACGAAACACCGTGGTTTATGCGCGAAGTCCGGGACCGTATGGAGCGCGGCGACCTGCCGAAGGGACCAGTTGCGATCCAGGAGGTGCTCAGCTCCACTTCGCTTTAGTATTTATTCTATTCAGTGTATTTAATGTATACAGCGCTGAGAAATATTCGCATTCCGTAGTGTACGATGTGTGTCGAGTATATGCCATAGCATGTATTGAGCGTGCGTGCCATAGCATGAGCGTGCAACAGAGTAGCACCAATTGAACCCAGTACGCTGATAGCCCCCGCCGTGGCATCCTTGACACAATGCCAAATAAGGTGGCACTGCTAGAAAAATGCAGCAGCCTTCACCAGCATCCTAATGAAGAGCTGGCTAACATCACTGCCAAGGCAATGTGCCACCATCGTGACCCGCAGGCCAATTAGTGTTAACGACTACGACTACAGCTATGGTACGCGCACCTCTGAACCATTTTTTGTGGTACCGTGAACAACATTGTCGACTACTACTACCCGACCAGTGTTTGCATACTGGGCCGACAAGGTATACGTTGAAGAGCCCTCAAAGTATACAATTTTGTCACAACATGCAGGTGTATATCGAGCAGGAGCTCAACAAAGGCGGATTGTAAAGTACAATAGTGTTTTATCAGTATACAACAGGTGTATTTAATCACTCTCATCACTGAGAATGCGACGGCCACGCCTGTCACGGTTTTTAATATTGTTTAGCCGTTCCCGCTCATCATCGCTTCCTTCATCGCTTTCATTGCCATCTTCATTTTCGCTTTCAGCACCGCTTTCCTCGGCACTGCTCTCCTCAACGCTGCTCTCCCCATTGCTATCCGCACCGCTATAACTGTCACGCGGTTTAACTGGCACACTATAGGTGGATACTTCTTTCCGCTGCAAACTAAGCTTGCGACGCGCCTTCTCCTTGGCCTGCACGGCCCTTTCGATCTCGCGCTGCACGCGGTCCGGGTCCTCGGTCGTGTTTACACTGCCCACCCGCACCTGGTTCGACTCCAGCTTGCGTGCCAAAGCCCGGGCCAGCATTAAATGCGTCGCACTCGATGTCGACGTCGGCATAAAGCTCATAGTTTTCTGTGCAAGCTCGCGCGTGGCCAGCAGCTCGCCGTGCTGCGTGCAGACGAAGGCCGGCTCGGAAACCGCATGCGATTTGATTTCAAAGTGCTCGTTACCGAGCTGTAGCGTTTGCGAGCCGTCAGACCACTCAACAATGCGCGCATTCGACACGCGAGCCACGGTTTCCGTGCCGGGTTCGGCACCGTCTTCCGCAGCCGCAGCCGCAGCGTACGTCCACCTAATAGTGTTTGTTTCCAAAGCGAGCTCGTCAGCCGTCTTGTTTTGAGCGGCAAACGCCGTGGCATCGAAAGGTTGCGGCTCCAATCGTAAAAACGCCGGAACGCGCGAAACCCAGGTTTCTGCGGAACGGTGGCTCGGGGCGTAGCGTTTGAGGTAGGCGACGCGGTGCACGGGCTCGCGCGCGGGCGGCATTTCCGCGTCGCTGGCGCTGACGTCGCCAAACAGCTCCTTTTCCGAATCCGACATGGTGGTGTACCCCCGCCCACGCAGCGGTGATCGCCCGTAGCTGCAGCAGTGAATTGACTTAATATTTAGATATGTATATGTATGGTTTGTGTATACTCTTTGTGGTGTATACTCGTTGTGGTGTATACTCGTTGTGGTGTATACTCGTTGTGGTGTATACTCGTTGTGGTGTATGACTGTTTAAAGTGAAGAAGTTGAGGACAGCTGTAAATGGGCAGGGCACCGTGCACAAATATCCATTGTGGTGTATAAAACACTCGATCCGCAAAACTTGGAGCTTAAAACTATGGATCCGGCTTTACTTAACTGCCAAACTGGCTTAGAGACGGTTTGGTCTTGGTGGCTTGGCAGTGGTGGCCATATTGCTGCGACCTTAGCATAGCTGTAGTGGCAGTATGTAACTAGGCGAGAATGCAAGCAAGCGGCTGGAACCGTCAGGACTGCTGATTGACACGGGCTTGTTGACATGGGCTGGTCCTGGTGGCCCCACACTGCTGGCAGAACGTAACTGAACAAACAGGCTGGCAAACGGCATAATTTTGGAATATACAAACAAACGGTTTAAGTTACTATACATCAAACGGGCCGATAGACCTGGTTGACGTGGGCTGGTTGACGTGGGCTGTCGTTCCACATGATGTAACTCGACGAGTAACCACGCAAGCAGCTAAATTTACAAATATACAGATGAATAATTAAAGCTACCATACAAAAAACAATAGATTTTGCATGCCGGGCTCGCTAGCTGCCATGGGTTGGCATGATTCTGTAGGATCTAACGGTACGAAGTGTAGCTCAGCGAGCGGGCACGCAAGCAGCTTTAGATTTCCAAAAGAATAGCCAAAAACTACACTGACATCAACAAATGCTGCACACACACGAAACAGCCTGATTGGCAGGCCGTGTACGAGGTGAGTATCATGACCTACTGTCGTGGCACATATAAATCAACAACCACGCACACAAACGGCTTCAAATTTGAAAATAAACATGAATAATCTACTATATATACACCAATCGATCCTATATAGTACACCATGGGTCAATTGGCATGGTTGGGGGGAGGGTGCAATGCCTACTGGCCACATGTAACTCGACAAGCACGTTTGCAAACAGCCAGAAATTGAACGAACGGTCCAATCCACTATTAACCAATTGACCCTGTATAGCCAGCGAGCTAATTGGCATGGGCGGGCATCAATGGGGTGAGTGCCATGGCCTATTTGTCCAATGCCAATACCTTTGTTTAGTTCGCCGGAGTTTAAATGACCAAGCTCATCCGGCTGTAGAAGTCACATAAATAGTAATAATAAACGATACAAACAACTACAAAACACTAAAAACTAATTTGACGCGGGTGGTGCATTCGGTGGCCTGCCATAGGACGATGCAGGCCAAACCCTAACCGGTCTATACCTCGACGCACATAACCAGAATGAGGGGCTCGCTGGCGCTGTTCAAAATCAAGCAAATCGAGAAGGCGCTACACAGCGTCGACCGCACAGTTGCCGATGCTTTGAGCGGGATCTACGCCCACGAAACCGCCGAGAAGTTCGACAAGCCCGTGGAGCAAAACACGCTGGCCGGCCGCGTTGCTGCGACTCCCGAACTGGCGGATGTGTATTTAAGCGTTAAAACAAGTTTGGGAAAGGCAGAAATTCTTGTTAGGCCGCTTGAGGGCAACCCGACCGGTATTACCGAGGTGCTGGAGCACCCTGCACCGAAAAGCACGCTTTTGCAACTTTATGACCACACGCTCGCCCTTGTTAAGGACAAATTCCCCGCTGAAAGTGTTTACCGCACTGCCGTCGAGAACCTGACGCGCGCACGCCGGGAAATTGTTGAACAAAGCTCATCAAAGGAGGAAGTTGAGGAAAAGGTCGGATCGGGTTTGGTAGAAGAGATTATAATTCAGGCCGCTAGCGAGTTCAGGCTGGCCGAAGTGCTGGCTGAGCACAAAGTGTGGGAGGAACTCGAGGAAAAGCCGCTTCCTGACCAGTGGGTGGCCCATGCCGTGAAACCGCACGAGCCGGTAACTCATGAGTAACAATATTGGCAGTGGCACGATAATGGTAGTTAGGTAGCGTATGAATTACACGGAATAGTGATTGGAATTTGATCAATTCCGATCAATGTGGGTTATGAGCAAGCTATACAGATCATCGTGGATCAACGTACATGAGTCAATTTAGGTCAGTTTATATGGGTCAGTTTATATGGGTCAGTTTATACGGGTCAGTTTATATGGGTCAAGTTATATGGGTCAGTTTATACGGGTCAGCTTATATGGGTCAAGTTATACGGGTCAAGTTATATGGGTCAGTTTATATGGATCAGTTTATATGGATCAGTTTATATGGGTCAAGTTATATGGGTCAAGTTATATGGGTCAGTTTATATGGATCAGTTTATATGGGTCAGTTTATATGGGTCAGTTTATACGGGTCAGTTTATATGGGTCAAGTTATATGGATCAGTTTATATGGATCAGTTTATATGGGTCAAGTTATATGGGTCAGTTTATATGGGTCAAGTTATATGGATCAGTTTATATGGATCAGTTTATATGGGTCAAGTTATATGGGTCAGTTTATATGGGTCAAGTTATATGGATCAGTTTATATGGATCAGTTTATATGGATCAAGTTATATGGGTCAGTTTATATGGATCAGCTTATATGGATCAGTTTATATGGATCAGTTTATATGGGTCAAGTTATATGGGTCAGTTTATATGGATCAGTTTATATGGATCAGTTTATATGGGTCAGTTTATACGGGTCAGCTTATATGGATCAGTTTATATGGATCAGTTTATATGGGTCAGTTTATACGGGTCAGCTTATATGGATCAGTTTATATGGATCAGTTTATATGGGTCAGTTTATACGGGTCAGCTTATATGGATCAGTTTATATGGATCAGTTTATATGGGTCAGTTTATGGGTCAAGTTATATGGGTCAAGTTATATGGGTCAGTTTATATGGGCCAGTTTATATGGGTCAGTTTATACGGGTCAGCTTATATGGATTAGTTTATATGGATCAGTTTATATGGGTCAAGTTATATGGGTCAGTTTATATGGATCAGTTTATATGGATCAGTTTATATGGGTCAAGTTATATGGGTCAAGTTATATGGGTCAATGTATAGGATCAACGTCCGCCAATTTAAGTCAGTTTATGAATCAACGTACATGATTTAGGTCAGTTTATGGTCAAGTTTCAAGTTATATGGGTCAATGTATAGGATCAACGTCCGCCAATTTAAGTCATTTTATGAATCAACGTACATGATTTAGGTCAGTTTATGGTCAAGTTATACAGATCATCGTATTGGATCAGCTTGGGTCAGTTTATGGATCAACGGAATGTATCAGGGTCAGTTATAGTCAAGCTGTTGGATCAACGTGAACATACATAATTTAGGACAGTTTATGGCAGGTAGAATCTAACAGCAGCCACCATTGCCGCCCTGCTCGTTCTCCGGCTTGATTGTACCCTTACTCGACTGCGTTTCGACGCCCATTTTGTCGCGGATGTTTCTTGCCAACGTCAAAAATGCGTTTTCAACTCCCTCAGAAGTCTTCGCGCTGACCTCAACGAAGGGCAGGCCGAGCTCGGCGGCCAGCGCCTGGCCCTGTTCGGGCGATACCCGCCGCTCAGCTTCAAGATCCTTCTTGTTTCCCACAAGTATCACCTGCACGTTGTCGCGGGCATGCTCTTTGATGTTCTGGTACCACTCGCGGATGTCGTTGAACGACTTTTCATCCGTGACATCGTAAACCAACAGGAAGCCCATGGCGCTGCGGTAATAAGCCGTGGTGATCGTCTTGAACCGCTCCTGGCCGGCGGTGTCCCACACCTGGAATTTGGCCCGCTTGCCGTCGAGGTCAGCGGTGCGGATCTTGAAATCAATGCCAATCGTGGCGATGAAACTCGGCGTGAACTCGTCGTTGCAGAACCGCATCAGAATGCACGACTTGCCGACGGACGAGTTGCCGATCAGCAACACCTTGATCAGGTAGTCGAATTGCTTTGGGTTGTTGCTCATGGCTGGTGGATTTATGTAGAAAAAGGGAGGGAAGAGAACAGAACGATCTCAACGGGTAATGTAGGGGAAGATGGCTTTGTGATTAAAACCGGTACAAGATGCCTTTTTGTATAGAAGGTTGCTTTTATGGCCGTTGAATGGGATAGGCGGCGGCTGTGGGGAGTAGGAAAAGGAAAGGTGGGCGGGGGCGGGGAGTGTAGTAGCACCACCTTGTGTAAAGCTAGGCCGGTACGGGAGGGCGACGTCGTGGAGGCCACATGGTACTGCTAGGCGCTGGGGTTCGCCTGGGTAAGGGGCCAGAATTAGTCAGTTCATGTCCGGACTCAGTTCATGTCCGGACTCAGTTCATGTCCGGACTCAGTTCATGTCCGGACTAAAGTGCGTCAAGTTTAACCTGTGAGATCAAGTCTGTACTCTGTGCTATATATATCATCATACATCTGTAGCTATATAGATCGTCTTGGCTGCAACCAATATAGTGCGTGAAGTTCGTAGCCCGTACAGATTGTAGTCTGTACAGATTGTAGCCTTTACAGATTGTAGCCTTTACAGATTGTAGTCTGTACAGATTGTAGCCTGTACTTCGTATATCCTCATACATTATAAAACACCTGATACGCTGTACAGATCGGCAACTAGCACATTATCAAGCTGCATTGCACCGGCAATTGCCGCCTCTCAGTACGTCAGGCGTCTTATTAAAGCACGATCTTCATTTCATGCCGCTCATCTCTCTAGGTGGTTGGGACATTGGGTCATCCCTGCACCCTAAAGTGGTTTTTCACTAATGCCCACCGTCTCCGTTGATCGCGAGGACCTTTTCGCGTCGCTTGGCCGCCACTACACCAAAGACGAGCTGGACGAGCTGTGCTTTTTGTACGGCATCGAGCTCGATGACTGGTTAGAACCGGGCGAGGATGGTGAGGAGCGTGCCGTTGTGAAGATCGACATTCCTGCAAACCGTTACGACATGCTGTGCTTTGAAGGGATTGCCCGCGCGCTGAACGTGTTTTTGGGCAACAAACAGCCCCCGAAATACACAGTTGTGAAGCCCAGCAACCTGCTGAAGCTGACGATTGAGCCGGAAGTTGCTCAAATCCGACCCTACGCAGCTGCGGCAGTTCTAAGGGGCGTCAAGTTCACTCCGCGCCGGTACAAAAGCTTTATTGCGCTGCAGGACAAACTGCATAACAATATCTGCCGTAACCGGTCGCTGGTGGCCATTGGCACCCACGATTTGGCGAAAATCGTGGGTAACGTTCGGTACCGCGGGTTGGCTCCGGAAAAGGTCAAGTTTAAACCGCTTAATCAACAAGCGGAAATGACCGGCACGGAGATCCTTGATCATTACACGAATGTCGACAAACACCTTGCCCGCTACGTGCCGTTACTGGCCGGCAGCCCCGTGGTGCCCGTGTTTGTTGATGAGCATGATGTCGTGTTGAGCATGCCGCCGCTCATCAATTCCGACCACACCAAAATCACGTTGGAGACCACAGACATCTTCTTTGATTTGACGGCCACGGACAAAACGAAGCTCGAGATTGTGCTGAACGAGGTCGTGGCGATGTTTGCCGAGTACACAGCGACCCCGTTCACTATTGAGGCCGTGGAAGTCGTGTATGCCGACAAGTCGCAGCCCATAGCCCTTTTGCCCGAGCTCGACGTGCCGTACACGCTCGATGCCGACGTGAAGTATTTGAACGATGTTTTGGGTCTTGAACTTTCGGGCCAGGAGTACGTCAAGCTGTTGGGGAAAATGATGCTGGAAGGTGAGGTGAGTGCTGATGGAACACAATTGGCTTTAAAGATCCCCAAGACGCGGCCGGACATCTTGCACATGTGCGACATTGTTGAGGATGCCGGCATTGGCTATGGCTTCAACAGCCTGTCCCGCGAGTTCCCTAATAGCACGGGGTTCATTGGCACGCCATTACCGATGAACCGCGTGGCGGATATCTTGCGTAACGAAGCGGCCCGCGCGGGGTGGGCTGAGGTCATGCCGTTAACGTTGAGCTCGGTTGAGGAGAATTTTGACTGGCTCGGTCGCCAGGATGACGGCACGGCCGTGCACCTTGCGAATCCCAAAACGGTGGAGTACCAGGTCGTGCGCACCACGCTGCTGCCAGGGATCCTAAAGACGTTGAGGGAGAACCGCAACCATGCTTTGCCGATCCGCGTGTTTGAGTGTGGCGACATTGTTGTGCAGGCTCCCAACACGGAGCGGGCTACGGTGAACAAGCGCCGGTTTGCTGCGGTGTATGCAAACACGACGGCGAACTTCGAGATCCCGCAGGGGCTGCTGGACCGGATCATGAAGATGCTGAGGTACAGTTTCGGCAAGCAGAACTCAAGGGCGTACTGGCTAGAAGCCGTGGATCATGAGCAGTATTTCCCCGGCCGGAGTGCCAATATCGTGCTGCGGTTAGACGCTGATACTGAGCCGCGCGTGATTGGCACGCTCGGCACTTTGCACCCGAACGTGCTCAGTAATTTCGATTTGCCGTTTGTGTGCTCAGCATTTGAAATTGATGCCGAAGTGTTCCTTTAAATAATAGATGCGCTATATAACGACGGCTATGTATCTAGCCAAGCTGCTTGTAAATAGTTTCGCCCGCAATTCCTCCGAACACGAGGCCTACACCAACCCACTGAAGCGGCTGCAGTTTGTGGTGAAACATAACTACTGATAACAGCATCGACATCATTTTACGGGTGACCATTGTGGTTACAAGCACCAACGACCCGAACTTCTCCAAGGTAACAAACACGAACAACTGGCCCAATGCCCCACACGCCCCGAACGCAAAAATGTCTCTAAACACCAAAGGATGGTGGCGCGCAAACCACAGGGTCTCTACGATCTGGTGCCGCATAACAAGCAGCCCACAAACGCCAAACACGGCGGTCAGCGCATTCATCACCACCATCATTTGCGGGCCCGAAACGCGGCCGCGGAACTGGTGAAACATGGTGTCCTGCGTCGTGTTGTACAGTCCGTCCAGAAACAAACTGCTTAATAGCAGCAGCAGCCCATACGCCCGCGCTCCAGGGTCCAAATGACCGCCGGCTCTACTTCGAGATCCATTCTGGTACAAAGTGAACAGGGACACACCAGCAGTCACCAATCCCACAACCACATACTTGTAAAGGGGGAACCGCTTGCGGTACAGCAATAAATGCACGGCCATGACCGGCAGTAGCTTACAAGATTTTGCGAGCAGCATCGTGACGTAGTCCACATATCGCAGCGAAGTGTAGGACAGCGGGCTGCTTAAACTGTGGCATAACGCAATGATGGCGTATTTCCTGGCAAGCTTACCGTCCTGCGGCCACACCGACGAGTTGGGTCCACGAAACCCGGTTTTGGCCCGTAAGAAAAGGTAGCCGGAAATACATGCCAAAATAGATTGCACGGTGCTGATCACGTACGATCCGCGGAAAATGCGCTGATCTGCACCATAAGGTGTTGTCGCAATGCGTTCCTGCAGCACGGCCCACGACAAAAAGGTTGCGTAGATGCCGAGCACACACACGACAAGCATCAAAATACTTCCACCATGATGCTTGGTTATTGGTTTTTCTATTTTGTCGGCCTTATTTGCTTGGCTTTGTTGCGGTTTTGTGTTTACCGCTCGGTACCTCGTAGTCATTTTGGAAGTGACGTGCCAACCCTAATGTGGCTCGCATCGGATGTGCTCGCGATAAAATTACCCTCGAGCCCTCGAGGGCTCGGCCCTTGCCCTAAATAGCGCGTATCTTAAACGCATCGTAAACGCATCGTATCTATGCATCTTAAACGCAATGTAAACGCATATAACAACAAACGTAAAATCTAAATTGACACCCGATAGGTATCATAACTTGTTCCCTGGTTTGCCAAACCTCGAATTGAACCCGAGCAGCCCGTTAATATGCCAGACCCAGTCGTCAGTGTCGGACGACTGCGAAACGCACCACACGCCCTCATCATGCCGCACCTCAATGCTAACACTATCGCCAATGCATATATCCCCATTATTACAGCCGTCCAAGGACAGGCTGGCCGGGCCCCGCGCGTGAGAAGCCATGCTAATAGATATCAGCGCATCCTGCGGCACCAACAATGGTCGGAACGATAACGACCGCGGGCAGATCGGCGTTAGCAAAATGCATTCCACCCCAGGGTGAACAATTGAGCCGCCAGCACTGAGCGAATAAGCGGTTGAACCCGTCGGGGTCGAAACGATCACGCCATCGGCAATTGCCGAGGTCAAATGCTCGCCATTGACGGCAATTTCGAGCTCGGCAAGGTGCGGGGATTCGCCTCTATGAATAGACACCTCATTTAAAGCATGCAACACCTCGCCAGTCCGGGGCATCACAACCCGCAGCCGCGACCGTTTGGTAACACACGCCTCGCTGCGGTACACGCGGGCAAACGCCTCCTTCGCATCTTTGTAGGCATAAGGCATCAGAAACCCCAAAGTGCCCATGGAAAATGACAGCACTGGGGGCATTGCCAACGACTGCGAGCGTAAAAGCGTCATGGCATGAAGAATTGTGCCGTCGCCGCCCATCGTCAAAACCAAATCAACATGATTTTCCAGAATCTGGGGATCATCTATGGCCTGCACAAATGGCAATTCCAAGTTTTGCGAGGTGGAGGGCTCGCTTATTATGTTCACTTTGTACGTAGAGTGTAAGTATTGCAGGAACTCACGGGCTGACGCCAAAACGTGAGGTTCGTTGTCCTTTTTAGCAACTAGAACATTGCACAGTGGCCGTGGCCAAAGTAGCCGCGTCACGCCTGGTTTCAGTGCTTGATAAACCGGCCGAACTCGTGCCGGTAACATTTATGGGGTCTGGGGTTAAACCCACATGCGCCCTGCCCTGGTCCAGGTAAGGGCTTTTCCGAGTTCGGCCTATGGCGGCATCTAGATGCATAGTTAAATATATAAGTGAAATAAATATCATTCTAAGTCGTCGAACACCAACTGCGGCTGTCTCTCTGGTGGCGTAGCTGGAGATGCCGATTTACGTGTTGATGCTAACCGACGGGGGCTACTGGGTCGCGGATCATCGTAGTCGATTGCCGGGACAGGACGCACGATCTCGCCATCTAAGTCGAGATCCGCCAATTCGTCAGGGATGTCCTCACTGTCGCGCTCGGGCAAAGGCACTGGATCCTGTTCAAACACCATGCGGGGCTTGATGCTCTCCATTTCGCTTCGTAACGCATCTACATCGAACAAAGTTTCCCCATTTTGCTCAGTGTTATCAATTGACCCTCGCTTTTTCGCCCGCTGTATCCAGTCCAGGTTCCACGACGAGAAAAACCCACTTTTCTTCGGCTTCTCCAGGGTATCCAGCTCGCTTAACAGTTTCCGCTGCTTCTCGCGCAACTTATCCGGATCAGGATCCTCAATTTCTTCGAATTCCTCGCTCAGCACGGCCCATCCGCACTGTTTTAATAGCAGCGGCATCTTGGGACGGTACTGCATGTGCCCATCAACAATGTCACTCACGTCAAGGTTTTCGATTTGCAAATCATCACATTCGGGAGACGGGATGGCGTCTAAACCCATCACCATGCCGTACCTTTTAGCAGCCGGGAACAAAAACGCCAGAATCCAGTCCTTGCGGCTGTACCCGTTCACATAGCGTCCACTCACCACCGAGCGAGCTTCGGCAAACTTTTTTTTGTTGTAGAACACCGGCGTGCCGAACATAAACACATCCTGAACGAGACCAAACCTGTTTTTGCGAGCCAGCACGGTTAAACACGAATAGATGACGCGGGCTCCGAGGCCGTAGCCGACGAGTGTCGCGGGCCGCTGGCCCAATTTACGGTTCATCAAAGTCTCGGCCAGAATGTAGCCGGCTGCCCACGCGCGGTCCTGCGAAACACTCCAGGGGTTGTCCACCAAATAGCTCAGCTTCGCCAGCCACATTGGAGCTTGTAAAGCCGACATCAACACCGTGAAAACGGTGGCGGCCAGAATCTGCTGCACCCCGAACGACAGGGCCTCCGTGGCCAGAATGTTGATGGTCTCGCCCAGCGACCGCATCAGCTCGGGTTCCCAATTCACCGATAGAACATCACCCACCAAGGGATCGATCGTGGAAAACGGCAGCCGCACATCATCATCTTTACCAATCATCCAACCGCTGATCGTAATGACGAGGTTCACGCGGTTGTTGTTGAAAATCGGCCTGAACTCAAAGGTTTTGACATGGCCAGCTCGCCGCAACATTGCACGTGAACCCACGGTGGCACCCACTGCTGTGCTGGCCGTGGCAATAAGGGCCGTGCCGCCAGCACCGGCGAGAAACCCGGCCGTTCCCGTAATGCCGATCGTGCCGAGCGCACCGGCCAGTCCTGCCCCGACCAATGGCGCCAGAAGTCCTCCACTGAGGCCAATAACCAGTCCTCCACCGATGGTCGCCAACCCGACATAGGCATACTTTCTCCGAAGCGCCTTCCGCCGCCGCTGCTCGATAATATCCTTCTCGGTCCAGTCCTGCTCGTCATTATCGTTGATCTGCAGCACGTCAGTTACTTTGCGTTCAAACTGGGCCACTTCATTAGCAGTGAGCCCGAGCTTGTTGGCAATGATGATCAATGCTGACCGCGAGCGCGAATCGTACACGCCCTCACCAATGAAATTGAGAAACATGTCGCACATCACGGTCCATTTGACATCGACTTCCACCCCTTTCGCATCAATGCGGTCAGCGGCATCAACAATGTCTTCCTCATAAAGCTCATCAACGTCCACTTCGTTGTTAACACTTTTAAAATCGATTTCTGGAGTGGTGGTGGACACTTGAGAAGTCTGGCCACTGTCCTCAATTTTGTTTACAATGCTGCCGTCGGGATTGACATGCTGAAATCGTTTCAAACATGGCGTCAAATCCTCGGCCATAATATTGTGGGCTGCCAATGACTCGATCATGAGCTGCTCGTCGTTGCTGAGTCCTAAATGGTTGTACAATCGCAGCACGATTTGCGTGCCCCATTTCTGCAATTCCTCGGTTTCTACTTGCGATTTGGGTCCATGCGTGCGCACCGCATTCGCAATCTCTGCCAAGGTGAGCCGGAACAGCCCCGCGTACGCTATACGCTGCTCGTCGGTCAACATCGACTTTGTGGTCGCCATTTGGAACTCGGAGTCAACATCGTCAGTTGGCCGGTGCTGGTCGAACAAAAAGTCTGTTTTATCGTCCAAAGAGTTTATGCTCGCGGCATCATCATTGTTGGACACCCGTGTGTAACCCGAAGCCGCGGCATCGTTCGAAACCACATCGGGCGACGTTTCCAATTCAACCAGCAAATTGTTTTTGTCGTCATACACTTCGTAGGATCCAACCGTCGGCATTGGCTGCCAAGCATCTTCAGCGTGTTCTACGGAATCCTCCATGGGGAGCCCGCTCTTGTCGGATATCCGCACTTTTTCGATGTTGCCCAAAGAACCTTGACGGTACTCGATGTGGCTGGGATCCCTCCGGTGTTCCCTATACGCTGGTGGCACATCGGGCTGGCTGCCGTTACCGGTAAGGGGGTCAATGTCTTCTGGCAATGATGGGGATTCCAACGGGGAATGAGATGACTCCTTAGACAAATGTGGAGATGTTTCCTGATGTTCAGCTGGCTGTTTAGCCATTTCTAAATCATGCTCCAAAACAACAGGTGGAGGCTGCATATCAAAAGTTCTTTCCCGCTCCATAGAACTCTGCTCTATAGATTTCCGCTCTATAGATTTCCGCTCTATAGATTTCTGCTCTATAGATTTCTGCTCTATAGATTTCTGCTCTAGAGATTTCTGCTCTAGAGATTTCCGCTCTAGAGATTTCCGCTCTAGAGATTTCTGCTCTAGAGATTTCTGCTCTAGAGATTTCTGCTCTAGAGATTTCTGCTCTAGAGATTTCTGCTCTAGAGATTTCTGCTCTAGAGATTTCTGCTCTAGAGATTTCCGCTCTAGAGATTTCTGCTCTAGAGATTTCCGCTCTAGAGATTTCCGCTCTAGAGATTTCTGCTCTAGAGATTTCTGCTCTAGAGATTTCTGCTCTAGAGATTTCCGCTCTAGAGATTTCTGCTCTAGAGATTTCCGCTCTAGAGATTTCCGCTCTAGAGATTTCTGCTCTAGAGATTTCCGCTTGTTTTCCAGCGATCTTTTCCGGTTTTTCTCAAATGCTGTTTGCCGTAGTCCCGGAGTTCCCTCCCGCGAGTCCGTAGACCGTCGCGGGGGCCGCGTGTGCATGCCATCCAGTTGCAGGGTATCAAACCCCGCGTAATCGAGTTTTAACGCCATCAGCTGGGTTCGTTGTTTCGCATCAGCTTCCAAGTCGAGATCGCGAAGTCGGCTGGGCACCGGAGCTTCCGGTATTGAATCTATGGGCATTTCCGGGGGCAAACCGCTTAGAGGAGGCGCAGCGGCATCGGCCTCGAAACTCATGCTGACGGCTTGCACGGATTCCGTGACTTGCGCCCATGGATTTCGTTCCATATCGTTTACTCGGAACTCCAAAAAGGCCTCGTCATCGGACATTTTGTGCCAAATCCCGTCCCCGCTTCTGGGTGTGTGAGAGAGGGTCGGCGGCGTTGACTAAACCACCCCCGCCGGTGGGACCGCGATTCCCTACGCCCTAAGCATGCATAAACGTAAACACGCTTAACCACTCAGCCGGTTAAATGCGTTGTTCATAAAAATAACGGGTAATTATTTAAAACAGGGAATATGTACATAAACTAAGCGGTTGCTTTGGCCTTCCTGTGCTTCTTGTTCTTCTTTTTCTTCTTACCGGTCGTAGCAGTCGGGCCCACACTGCCACCGCTAATCATGAACTGCAGCACGTCCTCAATACTGGCAATCCCGGTCCTCGGCACTGGGTGGCCACTCTTTTGGGCCTTGGATTGCTTGGCATTTGGTGGTGCCTCAGCACGTTTGGCATGTGGTGGTGCCTGCTCGCGTGTCTTCAACATTTGATTCAGCACATCCAAGAACTTTTGGGCCTCCACCGTGTTCGGATCCTCTTTACCAAGCGTGGCCTCAAACACACGTTGCGATTCCGCGATGTGCTTGACTGCCGACTCATAATCACCATTGATGAGCTCGGCCTGGCCCAGCTCGATGAGGAGGTTGCCCGAGGGGCCAGAGATCCTGTTCTTGGACACCGCCAGTGCGGCTTCAAACCATTGCTGAGACTCTTTCTGCAATTTGATCAATTTGGACTCCAAAAAGATCGTGCCCACAGACTTGAAAGCGGCACCATACTCCGAGTTTTGCCAAGAGATTTGCCGAGTAAGCTCAATTACCCGGTTGTTCAGTTCAATAGCCGTGAGGTTGTGGCCAGCAGCTCGCTCGAAGTACGCAAGGTACCGGTAAAAAGTGACTGCTAGGTGTGAGTCGATGCCGCACACGCGCTCAGCAATCGTGATGGCCCGCCGCTCGAGCTCGGCGGCACGCACAGCGTCTTTGCCGTATTCGAACGACAACACTGCCACACGGTGGAACACACGCGCGACATCCACATGCAGCGATCCATAGATCTGCATTGTGATGCCAGCACCCTCGGCCAGAATCGTAAGGCTTTCTGAAATTAACTCCGGGTCGCCCTCTGTCAATTCCACTGGTTCTTCTGGCTTTTCCACTTGCTCCACTTGTTTGGGCTCCGGGGTTTCAAGCTCTGGCTGTTCCGTGGGCTCTGCAGGCTCCGCCTGTTCCGTGCGCTCCGCCTGTTCCGTGCGCTCCGCCTGTTCCGTGCGCTCCGCCTGTTCCGTGCGCTCCGCCTGTTCCGACTGCACGGCCTTAACAGTTAAAGCCGTGTCCAGCGCCCGCAACCCCGCCTCGACCGCCTCCTCTGCCACCGAACTGGCCGGGAACGCAAACCGCGTCACTGGGTTGATAGCCACGAGCTGCAATTCGTCGTTCCATTGCAGACCAAGCTTGAGCGACACCGCGCGCCACAACGTTAAGCGTGGAAGGTAAGTTTTCGCCCAGTTTGCTGGCAATTCTTTGAACCCGAAATGTGACTGAAGTCTGTCAGTGATGCGCTCAACAATTTCGGGCTTCTGGACAACATGGAAATCGTGGAAGAAGGTTTCCACAGCCTCACGCGCTGCCACCGGCGGCAATGCCGCCATCACCTCGCGCACCTGGACTTTTAGGCACCGCGCCACGGCCTCTTCGAGCACGGTGTGGCACAGCCCCTCGAGGTTGGCTGTTGAAGCCTCCGTGTACATTAAACCCAGCAGACGCATGTTAATGCCCAGCCGGTGCATCGACGTCGACAGTTGCTCCCCATCCAGCGGATCAGTACCCGAGGGTGCCGCCACAGCCAGTACATAGTCTTTAAGAATCACCTCGCGCACGTACTTCGCAACATTCTTAACCTGCTCGACATCAGCCCTGTAAGAGTGTGCATACTCGCTAGGCACATGAGCCGGGTCCATCCACGCATCGGCATTCAACAGCTCTGCTTCAGGGTTCTGCTTGAAATACTCATCCACGGCCTCAAACCGCAACAGGTTCAGTTCCTTGGAGGTAGAAAGCAGGTCCGGCACCTGCAAACGGTACAAGTCAATAACATACAGCCGCCCGTCCGTGCTGGATGTTCCGTGGACCTCTAAACTCGTTTGCAAAACGGTGCCCTCACCATTTACTGGGTGCGGTTTCAAATGCAACTGCGTAGCGAGCTTCTGCATGTACCCATCAACCTCGGCATTAAACTTAATTGATTTTAAGTCTTCGGATTGGCCATAAACTATCGGCGATTCCTCGCATTCGTTGAAAATCCCTGGCACTGGAGCCTGGGAAACAATCCGGCGACCACAGTAGTCAACAATCGACGTGAGCACCGGGCACAGCTTCGCATGCGGGAACCGCATCAGCTGCTCAACGCCGGCGAGGTCCTTAGCGGCAGCCTTCCGCGCCACTAGGGGCCCCTCCCGCCCGACGTACGGCTGAGCAAAGTCCGCGCCGTGCGTGTAAAAGATGTTGTGCGACAAATAAACCCGCGAGTTTTCCTCTTCTTCCATGTTGAGTGCTGCCATGCTGCCCTCGACAATACGGCAGGCACCTTCCGTGGCCGCGGTGGCAAATTCCACAGCAGTTTGGCACAGCGAGCGATCGCGCGTGATACGCTCGCTGATTGTCGTGGGCACGACCTCGCGCGTGGCTTGGAAATCCTCGTTCCAGTCGCGCAAGTTCTCACTTTGCGGAATGGCCAATTGGCAGGCTTTTTGGGGTTGGTCAATCAAACTGGGCACATTCCGTACGAGCCACGGTGCTATTGCCGAGACTTGGGTTAGCGGTAAAGTGGCCAGCATGTTTTGCTCCGATTTTTCGGCATTGCGGCGTGCTGTGGCGATGGTGGTGGGATGCACGCGGTCAATGGCCTGCACAAGCGTGGGAACCGGTGTGTTACCTGCAGTTGAGGAGGCGGGCAGCACAAGCTGTGTGCTCGTGAGCTGCGGCACATAAACGTAGCCCTCGGGGTAGGCCACGAAATGCCACTGTTTGCCGTCATTCGTCACCAACACAACAAACGCCAAAACACCCAACAGTTTCATGCGCGGATCGCGGCACAGTGGCTGCCATTTAGAAAGGGACAAATCCATGGCGGCTGGTTTGGGAATAAGCCCGTTCGGCTCCGCGGCAACGAACTGGTTCACGGTAAGTACGCGGTCAGTGCCGACGGACTGTAAATCGAAAGGTAAACTAGCCGCGGCCAAATACGCTTCTTCATTAACATTTTTGCGCTTTTTCGTGCCGGCAGCGATCTCGTGGATGCGGGTGGGGCCGCCGTTCAGGTACGTACAGCTCGATCCGGTAAGCCCGAATTCCTCACGCAGCTGCTCGATCTGTTGAGCGACATCCGCGGCGGTTAGCTTTTCGAGTTTCATGCGTAACACCACTTCCTCTTTGTCGGATGGTGGTGAAACGGTAACAAGGGAGAACGCGGTGGCCGGCTGCGTTAGGGGACCTAGCGATAAAAGGTACTGCTTGGCGGCTTCCAGTATATCTTCACTGTTTAGCACCAATGAGTACCCCTTGGGGTTCAGCGGCGATTCCACGCGCACCCTGACGTCGTCGCTCATTGCGTGTTTATGCGGTGTGGGGAAGCGGTTGGGATTGGGTACAATTTTCCACCTCGGGCGGTCACCTGACACCCATACCCTCCCACCCCACACACTACACACTACACACTACACACACTAACTAGTAGTAGGCAACACCTATTATGGATCACAACATTACATTGTTAAACAAATATACAAAGTAGCTAATCACTTGCCGGCTCAGCAACTTTCGCGTCCTTGCTCTTCTTCTTCTTCTTCTCCCCATCCTTGGACCGCTTCTGTTTCTTCTTAACCGGTGACGCGTCGTGAGGCTCGTCGTGAGTCGGCTTAGCCGGCGGCGATGCCTCAGGTTGCGATTGAGGCTCGGGCTGCGACGATTGAGACTCACGAGCTTCTGTTCTCGGATGATAAGCGGCCACATCCTCGTGGTACTGCTGCAACTCGCGGCGGGTTTCCTCGTCAATGACAGCCCGCACGCTGGCAGGTAAACTGTCCCACCGTTCACGAATCGCATTCGTGAGTTCCTCGCGTGAAAACTCGGGCTCACCGCGCTCTTTGCGTTCCTGAATGAGTTTCCGCATTTCCTGGTTGCGGTACTTCAAAAAGGCGTTCAATGGCCGTTTCGGCGCGTTGGGATCCTTTGGTGTGCGCTTGCGTTTGGGTGCCGCGGGTTTGACTGCCTCCGTTTCGGGCGTTGTATCCGGTTCAGGCGACGGAGCAACGGCCGGAGCACTAGTAGCGTCCGGAGCATTAGTAGCGTCCGGAGCATTAGTAGCGTCCGGAGCATTAGTAGCGTCCGGAGCACTAGTAGCGGCCGGAGCACTAGTAGCGGCCGGAGCACTAGTAGCGGCCGGAGCATTAGTAGCGGCCGGAGCACTAGTAGCGGCCGGAGCATTAGTAGCGGCCGGAGCACTAGTAGCGGCCGGAGCACTAGTAGCGGCCGGAGCAGCAGCGGCTGGATGGGCAACTGCCTTCCGCCTAGTTCTACCCTTCGTGGCCTTGGCTGGGGTAGCCACTGCGGCCTGTAACTCGCCCACGTCCAATCCCGCTTCATCCAACGCGTTCACGAGATTAAAAACGGCCTGGGACGCGTCACCGGCCGCCTTGTACAAAGTAAGTAACGATTTAACCGCCTGTTAAGTGTTAGCATTGTTCTTTAACGACCGTTTACAATGGCCGAATATTTAGTTTAGTTGGGATGAAATTTGTTTACTTACCTCGTCCTTCTTCACATGGAGGTCGCTGTAGTTCGCGCTCATTAGTGAATCTTAGGCAATTAGGGGTTAAAGTGCAGTTTAGGTGGCCTTGTGGGGATATTAATAGACCCCTTAAATTTTGGTGATCAGTGATTGTATTATGTAATGTATAAGTAAAGGTTAGGTAAACGTTAGGTAATACAGTCAAAATCACCTCGTTAAAGCACACCACGGCCTATAGCCACCTCCTGTAACCGCGGCCTGTAATCACCTCCTGTAAGCCCCCTGACAAGCACCTTGTTGGATCTAACATATCATAGGTATCCTAACCTCTATGTATCTCTGATCCTGAATACTCCTATAGAGTGTCTAGTTATCTAAGAAGCAACATATCGTTGCCTGCCGGTAAGTCACATGCCCATCACTAAAAGATGACTGGTCTTGCGCCTCATCCGACACACCTCCTGTAACACCACATCTTTACACACAAAAGTGTCTCCAAATTTATATACGCGGTGATTGTAGTACAATAATGCGATTGCGCTAATTAAATAACAAACTATGAAAACGTTCAGTGGTGGCCCTGGCGCCTGAGCTCAGCAACAACGTTAGCGATGTTCTCGAACTTGCGCATAGCACGGGCGTGGGTGCCAAGCTTCTTCTTGGTGAGCTTCTTAGCACGCTTTTCCTGCGAATTGCGGATCAACTCAATAAGACGACGCTCGTAAGGAGCGAAGCCCGTGACCTCCGAAACCAGCGAGCGGACGAAGGCAGTGCGCTTCGAAACCTTGCTCTTGCGCGTAGAAAGCTTGGGAGTGACGGCCTTCGGGGTGACCTTGTGGCCCTTGTTCAAACCAACAGCAATTCCGGACTTGGTGGTAGCCATTTTCGTGATTTCGGTGTTGGTGAGATGGTGGTGGTGAAAAAAGGTAGGGGCACTGCAATGACGGAGGTGAAAACTTTTGGTGAGTCGGTTATGCACGTCACGTGATTGTGTATATGCCAAAAAATATATATATATAATGAAAAACCCCTGAATGCCCACGGTAAGCGTATCATGTGCTCTTTAAGCGGGTCCCAACGGCTGTGGCTCAATGGCTGCTGTTATGGCAGGCCTCAATAGATATGCTTAAAATAATGCAGTTTCTACACAATCTACGTCCATTTTCACAAAGGACATTCAAATAATCTAATCAATTCTAATTCTAATCGTGTTTCCCACCACCGTAGAATTGGCTAAACACTTTTACGCGCTTAACGACGGCAGGCTCGTTTACGAGCCGCGGATGAGTTGGCGTAACTGCTTGGATTCGTCTTCCGGGCTCGCTTCATGGATGAATCCATATCCTCAGGTGTATAGGAATCTTCATCAGAAGATAGGGATACCTCTGTGACCTCAGGCGTGTAAGAATCCTCATCAGACTCTTGGGATTCCTCAGTATCCTCAGGTGAGTAGGAGGAATCCTCGTCAGAAGATTGGGATTCCTCCGAATCGAGCAGCGGTGAGAGTACGGGAGGGATTCCTGGCTCGTTGAGCATCGCATTCGGAATCACTTGAGCCCGTTCAGCCTGCGGCGCAGCAGTTGGTGCAATTGGAACCTGCTGATCGTACTGAGCAGGGGGCGGGTAGTATGCAGTACCAAAAGCCCGCGTATCGAGCAGGTAAGCACCATATGGAACGGTTGGGGGCGATGCGAGCATCAAACCTAAGTTCTCGATTTTCAACTGTAGCATCTGGACTTGCATCGTAAGGAACGGCAAAGTGCCCTCTTTCTCAGCCGGCAGACTACTCAGTTGCTCTTGCACGGTTAACATGGTAGACTGTAAACGATTCTGCATAGCTAGCATGGGTTCCAAACGTCGGTCTAACTCCAACACCTTTGTGGCGCAGTCCTGTACGAGTTTAACCAATTTAAGGTGCTGGGGGTCATCATGCTGTGCGCTCGGTAATGTGGCCTGCTGATCATCGGTCTGAGGCTTTTCCTTCTGCTTTAGAGTGACTTTATCGCTCTCAATCGCAGGAGTGCTCTGCTCCACCTGCCGCAGCTTTGCTGGCTGCTGTTCAATGTGTTGGCTTTCAATGCGTTGGCTTTCAATGAACTCACGCAGATTCCGGTTCTCCTCCTCACGTTGAGACTGTTCTGTCCGCAGACGCTCCCACTCACTTTCGACCCGAATGCACGCAGCATGCCCGCGCACCCTTTCAGCTTCCTCGCGCTTTTCAGCCTTTTTGCGCATGGCCTTCTCTTCCCTCTCGGCCACCTCACGGAGCGTTTCTCTGAACGCAGCTTCATCAAACTCGGCATCCACACGATTACAGATCTCGCAGCGAGCTTGTTGGCATTCTTCATGCACACGCTTCTCCAGTTCGGCCTTGTCTTGTTCGGAAACGGCCTTTCCGTGGTTAGCCTGGTCAAACTCAGTGTTTAAACGTTTAGTAATGTTGCGCTCAGCTTGGCGATACTTTTCCTTCACGATTTTAGCCTTTTTACGGCGAATTTGCTGCTGAATTCTACGTTCTTCCTTCCCGTGCTCGGTTTGCCCATGCAAAGCCTTTTTCTGAGTCTCCTGTTCCTCCGTCTGCTTTTCCAGGTCGGTCAAGTCAACACCAGCTGGCAATTGAATACCCTCAGAAGAAATTTGCTGAATCATTGGGGCTACTGCTGTCGTATCAATGGGTACTGCATTGGTTCGTGCCACCGTAGTGGACAATGCATTGCTCGCTGGGGCTTCAATTGCCGGTGCAGCTTCGTTACGAGTTTGTACCGGAGTCTGTCCTTTAGCTGCCGGATTGTGTCCATTGGCTGCCGGATTGTGTCCATTGGCTGCCGGATTGTGTCCTTTAGCTGCCGGATTGTGTCCTTTAGCTACTTTCGGGGGCTCAGGTTGATGCTGGCTTGGCCGCATTGTTAGCATCAAGGGGCTGGGTATGGATAGCGAAAAGTCAGGAATTGGTTCTTCGTCTGAGTTATCTGAAACGAATAACTTTTCCTCGACTGTGTCGTCTAGCATTTGCGAGTGTTTTCCGGGCTTGTTGATGCCATTAGTGGCTTCGGGAGATGCCATTCGTACCGGAATTCTAGAATTGGGGCGCATTGCGAATTCTGGCACGTTTTGCAATTCACTTAGAGCAGTACGCCTGGTGTTTGCCTGGATCTGCGACCCTTTGGTAACTTTGTTTGCCGCCATGGGTCGAAGTCAACAAGTGGCGATGTTTACTTTCTGTACGCGGGTCTAGGGTTTTTATAGGGAGGCAATGTAGTATAAACAAACAGCACCATCATGGAAAGAGTGAGTTCAAATTCGATTTAAACTGCATATAATTAACCGAGTATGTAGCAGTTCTAAATATATTCAATATAAAAAAGGCACGTCGTGCGAATTCACCCTGTGTAAACCATATAAGTGTCAAAACCCAACTTTAATTGTAACGAACGGTAAGTTGAAGATGAACCACTATATTGTTTACCCGCTCTTCTTCAAAGTATTTTACAAAACTGCACTCAATCCATAAACGCAGCATTACGCCGTTTAAACTCGTTGTAGGGCTTGTCGCACCCTACTAGTGTGGCGCGTGGAAGATCCGGATCAAGGCCCTCCTGTCCAAATAAAGCACGAGCACATCAAAGGCATTTGCGGGAGGTTCAATTGATATTGCTCTTACAGTTCTAATCGATGATTATAGCGGTTGCTCGATGACCATGAGCGGCACCGCAGTATATAGGTATGTACAACTAGCTAGCGGCCTCATATTTCTTAACGTCCACTCCTTGTGACTTCAGTTTCTCCAGCAGCTCCTCAGCACTGAGATCCCTGTGGGCTATGCGGAACTGTCTAAACTTAGTTTCCGGTTCACTGGAGGTGAACAAATCCTTGATTAACCGCGCCTTCCCGACACTCAGCCCATCCACGAGCTTGGCAGCCGTGCGCTCGTGCTCAGCAATGCGCTGCAGCACGTCAAACCTCAAACGCCAGCCGTAGGGGCCCAGTTCCTTGATGCGGGCCGGGGTGTTTTTCAGCAAATAATTATCAAGTCCGCCCTCCTTCGTGATTGTGCGCAAAACCGATGCAACAACTTTCACGCGCAGCTTGCGTTTGAGCGCGTCGCTCCACAGCTGCGTCTTCTGCACGTTCGGGTAGAAAATACGCCCACTTTTTTGGTTGAACTTTTCGCTAATTTTGTTGCCGAACTGCAGCACTTTCCCGCCGTACAAACCGCGATTTGCTTGCTTGTAAAACACAGCCGAGCCGTAAGGATACGGCGGGTACTGCGGGCGAACGCGGGGGAGCAGCGTTTCGGGGTCGTTTTCCTGCAACGGCCGCGCTGTTTTCACCCTACGGTTCATTATATGCCGAAACTCCCGGCTGGCTGCAGCACTCGACGAGAACTGCCGGGTGGGCCGCAAGAAGTTGCCGATCCAGGACATGGTCAAATTGTCGGTGGTTGTTAGAGAAATACCACACCGTCAGGTGATATCTCCCATCACGTGATCCACCAGTCTGTACTTAAATTAGTCCCTAACCCGTCATATATATGCTCAACATGGTTTTACTGCGTAACTCCAGCACCATTAGATCCTGTTCCCCAGCCATCAACTTCGACTCTAACTGTGTGGCTCTGCCGGAAACGAGGGACCGTTTGCCTTGCGGCATTCCCTTTATTCCGGCATGGAGTCTTAAGGGTTTGGTTGGTTTTTAGTTGGTTGCTCGTTTCCCTGAAACGCTGATCAAAGAGCATCAGCCGAATCTCCGATGAATTCGCCCCTTGCGTATCGATTGACTTGAAGCACTTCTAAATTGTGCAACTGATCTAGGCGAGTCGAATTCAGGGTGAACGTTACCCTTGCCTTTGTGGTGCCCCAACCACTAATAAGTGTCCGATAAGCCTCGCGGCCGTCAATTGGCCACAGTTCGCTGCCAAGAGGTTTTTAGTGTCCATCCCTTCTGGCCGAGCAATGTGCATCACATCCTTTTTATATTTCGCTTGTCACTGTTTAAGTGGAGCAGTACTTGAACAAAAATAATGCAGATCCTTGGACGGTATCCTACTCATGAGATCACACACATTCATGCAGCCTCCATTTCCCGAAGTCACCCATAATCTATCTCGTATACTCTCCGATTGAGCACGGTCTCGCTCCGTGTTAATTGCATCTCCGTGCTAATTGCCGCTCCGTGCTAATTGCCGCTCCGTGTTAAATGCCGCTCCGTGTTAAATGCCGAAATACGACGCGCGTTACCGAAGTTCTTAACAGTGTACCCGATCTCACCCTGCGTCGTTGGAACGTCAGTATCCCGCTTTCGTGCGTCTTTAATGGTAGCGCGCACGTCAGCCCCAATCAGCTGAGCGCGCTTATTTTATGCGCGCACTGGTCTTCAAAGTGCATATAAAGCGCAACAGAATCATAAATGAAGTATACTTGCCTTTAGGGCGTGCAAGTATCATCATGAGTGTATCACCACGAGGGTAGATCGCCTCTATCTATGGTAGATCATCATGATTGTAGATAACCACGAGTGTAGATCACTGTGAGTGTAGATCACTGTGAGTGTAGATCACAGCCAAAGAGTGGCGGTGGCAAGTCAAAAGGCGGAAATCTTAAAGTACCTACGTTGCCTTGTTGAGGCACAGAAAGGTCTTAGCACTCGAACATCCGTTGTACGATTGGTAAAAACTTGTCGCGACTCAATGGCTTGGTGAATATATCGGCATCATTCTGTCCCTTTACAATGCTCATTTTTCACGTTGAACTCATTTATATGATCTCTAAGCAAACCGATTTATGGTTCGAATCGGTTTGTCTATCGAGGTATCTTTTCGCCCTTAGTCGACTGTGAGTCTAATCACTGCGACATCGGTGTTTTTGCTAATTCCCATCAGGAACGCGATGTTTCGTGACTGGACTGGTGATAGTCGGACTTCTTTACGTCCATGAGACGTTTGGTTTGCTCTTTGACTCGTTTAGCCTCTTGCGTTGAGTGCAAGAATTATTATATCTAGGGGATTGCTTTATTCCGTACGGGGCCTTTTGCAGCTTACAGACTCTTAGCCTTGGGGTTGTTCCATGTATATTTCGCCATACAGGTACGCTGCAGTCACGTCGAGTTGCTCTATTGCCATGCAGTTCTGGTATGCAACGGTCAATAGGAAGTTAACATGTTGGTGGCAATGACTTCACTGTATGTCTCGAAGGAGTCAATGCCATACCACTGAGAATACAACAAGACGTGCTCTAACCGGTAATTAAACAAATATATAGTACCCAAAAATACACCTTAAGTGTTCACCTGAATCGTGTTCTACGTCGACGTTTGCCAGTGTTGAATCTGGCATGAAAGAGTTTGATTTCAACGGTATATACAGTTTTATATTTATCATCGAACTTGCGTCCCTGATTTACTCTATGTTCACCTGAATGGAGTGTTCTACGTCGACATTTGCCAGTGCTGAATCTGGCATTAAAAGTTTGATTTCAACGGTATATATAGGTTTTTATTTTTTTGATTCATTCTAATGATTATCTCTGTACTGCGACAACAGTACGTACCAAAAGAGTGCCGAGATTATACAGTATATTATATATTGAACAGCCACCCGCTGCCAGCAGTCATGAGTGGTCGGTCAATGCATTGGCAAGTGCCTCCTGGAGCGACCCCAGCTGCGCTGCGTACCGCGCGTTGATCTCCTTGATTTCATGCAGCTCACGCACGAGCTCTGTGGGCGCCTTGGCGTTCTTCACCTCGCGCAGCAGCTCGACCTCGCGCTTCAGTTCCTCGTTTTCTTGCTTCAAAATTGCCGCGTCGTGCTTAGCAGCCTTCAACTCAGAGGCCATCTCCCCGACATTGGTGTGCTCGATATCCAAAGCGGCCAGCCGTTCCGACAATTGCGTGTTCTCATGCTTAAGTTGCGCCAAATCCAGCCCGCTCTCGACCATTTTGTTGGCTATTTGGACATGCTCGACATTCAAATTTTCCAGGGCTGCTTCGAGCTGCTTGTTCACGAGCGACAGCCGCGCGTTCGAGCTCCGCAACGTATCCATCTGCATCATGCGTTCTTTTTCCAGCCTGTTCAATTCCTGATGCTCCAATTCGTATTTTGACAGCGTTTGCGGCAGCAACACGACCTCGCTCGCCAGCCTCACCAAATCGTTTTCGTGACCGTCGAAGATGCGTTCCTTTAAAAACGGCAGCAGCTCGTCCAGCCCATCAATTTCCAAGATCCGTTTGGCGTTCACGGCAATTAAAGCATAGGCAAACCGCAGCAACGCCTCCAGCCCTTCAGCAATGACAATATCAAAGATTCGGGTAACCAGTTCCGGCGGGAACCGGTAAGCGAACATCGTCAAAAACCATTGCGAAGCGTACATACTGGACTGCACACCCTGCCGCCGTAAGTGCGTGTGCACGGTTTCCAAGTTATCCTCCAACAGCCTATCGAATTGGTACAGCTTGAGGTGTAAGCCGGGCATTTCCGCCAAGAACATCGTGCGGAAGTCGTATACTTTCATCAGCTGCGCAAACAAGCTGAACGCTTCGGCTTCGACCAATTCGTGCAAAAGCGGCACGGCAATGAACGCCATTCCCTGTGTATACCCAACTTCGGGATCAAACAACGAGTATGCTCTTAACAGCCGGTCCAAAGCTTCGCGATCGACCAATTTCGCCATCGGCGTGCGGTCCAAGTCCTTGGCAATCGCGGGCCCGCAGGGAACGTTTTCGGTGTGTACTAACTCAGCATAAAGCTGCTCTAAAGTAGACGATTTGCTCGTGGCAATGACCTGCCACAGCAGCCCGCGCAGTTCAGCAGGGAACCCGTCCTGCACGGCATGCCTCAGCTTCTCGGGTTGCTGTTTAGCCACACTGTCGTAATCTTCAATTAGGCTGGCCCAGAACTCCCATTTCACCGTGGTGTGCGGCTTCGCAGCGAACGTCTGCTTTAACTCGGTAAGACCTTGCCGGCTGTCTTCCAATGCCTGCGGAGACCGCCGTTCGCGGTTCTTTTGGATGCGTCGCATGATAAGGCTCTGGCCGTTATCGAGCATGCCGAGGGGCGGCATCCACTGCCGTTTCCCCGAGCCCCGCAGCTCTAAAATACGCTCGCTGGCCGTGCGGTGGTGGGGCAAATCAACGGGAGCCAATAAAGTTGCTGGTGGTGACGTCGGGGAGCCCGGATCGGGCCCGTCATTGCGACGCACGCGCGGCGACCGCGTGGGCGAGAGGGGGCCCTCAAACTCGTCGTGCGTGTGCAGGTTGATGGGGAGAATGCGCGAGTACCGCGCTTTGGAGTTTTGCCGCCGCGGCCGTGCACTCAAATCGTCTTTATCGCTCATAAAAGGGTTACGCTAGCACCTACCACTTAAGTACAAGTAGACTGAAATATATGTAAATAACCGCTATTGCACGGCAAAATACGGCGTTACACCCGTTATCTGCCGCACACCTTGCTGCGTAACGCCACGACCATGGAAGATATGGAAACGGTTAAATTAAAAATGCGGTACAACATCCAATCATTGACTGCGTCACAGGCCCGTTTGTGCAACAACGGTTAGATAAAAACGGGAGATCCGACAGATTTAATTAGATACAACTACATGTATCCAACTACATCCCACTACATCCAAGTACATGTAGATAACTAGATAACTAGATGTATTAAACTACATGTATTAAACTACATGATCCAAGATGTATTACTAGACGTATTAAACTACATGGATTAAAATAGATGTATTAAACTAGATGTAGATCGTGACTGATATCTAGCACCTACAGCACGTACCCACCTAAGCCTATCCACGTACCCACGTACGTACAGCTAACACCCACAGCTCTGGCACGTTTTAAACTAGATTAAACTAGATGATCCAACTACATGTGTCCAACTAGATCCAACTACATCCAACTACATCCAACCACATGTATTAACTAGATCCAACTACATGTATTAACTAGATGTATTAAACTAGATGATACAAATAGATGTATCCAACTAGATCAACTAGATGTATTACTAGATGTATTAAGCTAGATGATCCAAATAGATGTATTAATATAGATCCAACTAGATAATCCAACTAGATTCAACTAGATGTATCCCACTAGATGATACAAATAGATGTATCCAACTAGATCAACTAGATGTATAAGCTAGATGTGTTGGAGTAATTACCGTCAGGTGATCTCCAGTCCCTACTATATTAGTTCCTAAACCTATATACTTAACTTGATTTTACTGCGTAATTCCAGCACCAGTAGGTCCTGTTCCCAGCCACAATCCTCGACTTTTAACTGGCTGGCCGGACACGAGGTACCGTGAGCCTTGCGGCATTCCCTCTACTCCGACAAGATGATCCAAATAGATGTATTAAACTAGATGATCCAAATAGATGTATTAAAATAGACGTATTAAACTAGTTGTATTAAACTAGTTGTATTAAACTACATCATCCAACTACATGATCCAAATAGATGTATTAAACTAGATGATCCAAATAGATGTAGACGTAGACCCACACACGCTGGCACAGCACGCCCAGCTGTCGGAGTAAACAATGCGGCCCACCAGCACCCATTAGGACGGGGTCCACCCGTGGCTCCTTATTCGACTCTCATTGGCTGGCTGCCGGCACGCGATATGGCCATCCACCGACATGGAGCAATAAGGGTATATCATTCAGTTCGTGCAGACACATTGAGTATATCGGCCACTGTCTTACTTTTACACAACAATTACACAGTGATAACAGAGCTAAAGGTAGCGTCAACCTACGATGCAGGTCGAGAATAGCTTGGCCGGTAGCGACGCCGAAAAGCAAGAGCCATCTCGCAATGAAGACGGATCTTCGGTAGACACCAGGCAACATAGGATGCTGTTTCTGTCCTTATCGTTACTCTTTTTGACGCTGTCCTTATCGGCGTTCACAATCAGCAGGGTATTGTTCAGCGAGCATACGGACATCAACGTGCCACCGATTGAGCGACCGCATTGGACGGTAACAAGAGTAACCGTGGTTACTTCACTACTTCTTGAGACAGTGGCTGTGGTTTTGGTGTCTATCGCGACGATACCCATGATTGGTGTAGCCGCGAAAATAGTGGCTGTTATCATAGGCACGGGAGGATTAGCTTTAACACTCGTAACCAGTGTGGTCGACGAGTGATGAAATTACGTTGTTTACTCGTTCAGCTAGTATCTAAGTGTCCACACTTACTCCTGAAACATTCCACGCCCACTCCAGGTGATCCGTTTTTTTCGAAACAGTTCACCGACTCTTACGCATCCTGGGACTCGCAAATACGTCCCAACTCAGCAGAAGCACGGTCCGTGTTAAGCCTGTTAAGGAGCCGAAACGTGCTTAATTAAATGCAAGGAACTCGGCATTGCGTTGAAGTTCTCTCCTGTTGCTGTCCGTCAATTAAACGGGGTGATTGAACGCGCAATGCGTATTGTCATCTATGGCTACCATGTTCGAGGCTTGCACCGTGGTATCTTCTAACATTACGAGAGGGTACGTATCTGAAGCAGTTATCAGGTGTGCATAGGCAATGTGCCATGTTGGAGTAGAGGGAATGTGTTTTGTAATACAACTATTTTAATACGTCTATTTTAATACATCTATTTTAATACATCTATTTGGATCATCTATTTGGGTCATCTAGTTTAATGCATCTATTTGGATCATCTTGTCGGAGTAGAGGGAATGCCGCAAGGTTAACGGTACCTCGTGTCCGGCAAAGCCAGCCAGTAATCCAGCCATTGTACGCCCAGCCATTGCACGCCCAGCTAATGCAATATCGCAGCTACCGCACACTAATCCAGCTGTAGACCCAGCTGTATCCACTGTGCTCTGAACTAAATTGCTTCACGCTGTATATTTTAACGCTATGTAGTAGATCCAGCTGACCCACTGTACTCTGAACATTCACGATATATATTTTAGCACTGTCTAACACTGTTTAACGCTGTACTCTGAACTATATAAAATGCATTCCCTCACGCTGCACTATGTAGTAGACCCAGCTGTATCCACTGTACTCTGAACTAAAATGCATTCACGCTGTATATTTTAAAACTGTCTAACGCTGTACTCTGAACTATATAAAATGCATTCACGCAGTATCTTTTAACGCTGTTTAAAGCTGTTTAATGCTGTACTCTGATATATAAAATGCATTCATGCTGTATCTTTTAACGCTGTTTAAAGCTGTTTAACGCTGTACTCTGATATATAAAATGCATTCCCTCATGCTGTTAACACTGTTTAACGCTGTCTACGCTGTTTAACACTGTCTACGCTGTGTATTTAACACTGTCCACGCTGTGTATTTTAACACTGTCTATGCTGTAAATTTGTCTACGCTGTATATTTGTCTACGCTGTATATTTGTCTACGCTGTCTACGCTGTCTACGCTGTCTACGCTGTGACACTGTCTACGCTGTGACACTGTAGTTTACTCTGATTATGCAGCAGGTGCGTGACGCCGTTCGCCGGTTCTGGCCCCAGCTCGAGCGGCGATTGACGTGCGAACGGGTTGAGGAGGCATGCCACGACAACAAGCTCATGTCCAGTGAAACGCCCGTGGTGTTTGTACCCCATAACTCGCCACAGCGTGCCTACTACGAGCAGGGCGGCGTAAAAGTGCGGGAGCTGCCGCCACTAACGGAAATAAATGATGATACGTTGTTCAAACTGGCAAGAGAACCGGGGATTCTCGCTCTGGCGTTCCGGAATGGCGAGCCTTTGCCGTACGTCGTTCCGGGCGGCCGGTTCAACGAGTTTTATGGCTGGGACTCCTACTTTATTGCGCGCGGATTGATCCAGGACGGCAATTTAAAGCTGGCAGCGGCAATTGCCGATCATTTTGCGTTCGAGATCCGCCATTACGGCAAGGTTTTGAACGCAAACCGGCCGTACTACTTGGGCCGCTCCCACCCGCCGTTTCTCACGGACTTGGCGTGGCGGTTACACGATTCAGTCAAAGTTGAGCAGTTTCTTTCGTGGATCGAGGCAGCAATTGATGAGTACGAGCATGTATGGATGGGTCCCAAACGGTTAAATGCGGAGACGGGGCTGTCACTATACTCCCCCGACGGCCGCGGGTTCCCGCCTGAAGTCGAAGCGGGTCATTTCGATAAAGTGGTTCAACCATTTGCGAGTCGGCACGGCCTTAGTGCTGCCGAGTTTATTGATGCCTACAATGCCAAACGCATTGTGGAGCCCGAGATCGATCTTTTTTTAAGGCAC
The DNA here is from genome assembly GCA_030572815.1 of Starmerella asiatica. Lineage (NCBI taxonomy): Eukaryota > Fungi > Ascomycota > Dipodascomycetes > Dipodascales > Trichomonascaceae > Starmerella > Starmerella asiatica. Next base: position 28,633 of record JAJMBI010000059.1, on the reverse strand, counting down.
GACCGTGCAATTCGTGAGTGCGGCCACGATTTGTCGACACGCGTGGTTGGCGTGTGCGCTGATTTGGCAATGATCGATTTGACCTGTCTTCTTTACAAGTACGAAGTGGACATTGCCCAAGCGGTTGCAATGTACCCACAATTGGGCCGCTCTAGTGATGAATGGCTATTGAGGGCTCGGCAAAGGCAAGCGAATGCCACGCGGTATCTGTGGAACGGCCGATTTTTCGTTGACTATGATGTGAAAACCCAGCAGCAGCAAACCGTTGCGAGCCCCACGACGTTCTGGGCTTTATGGAGCAAATTGGCCACACCCGAGCAGGCTCAGAGCATTGTCAACTATGCATTGCCCCTTCTAGAGTGTGCTGGCGGGTTAGCGGGCTCGCCGCCAGTACCGAGCAACAACCGGCAGTGGGACTACCCGGCTGGATGGGCGCCGCATCAGTTGCTGGCCTGGGAGGGGCTCACAAGCTATGGGTTTGCTGCAGACGCCCACCGGCTGGCCCTTAAATGGCTGCAAACGGTTTCAACAGCGTTCGAGCACAGCGACGGTGCAGTGTTCGAGAAGTACGACGTTACCGGTGTTGAGAACCCGCAAGACGTGCGTGCCGAATACGGCAACCAAGGGTCTAATGCAACCGGATTCGGATGGACCAATGCGTCGGTAGCAATTGCATTCGATGTCTACTTAAATACATAAATTAACTTGCATATCATCTAAACCTCTGGCCCGGTGACCGCGGGAACACCGCTGAAGGGAAAACCGAGGCAATTGGTGTCTACACAAACTCAAATTTGCATATCATCCAAGGCCTCGCTCTCCTCAGTATCCTTTATATGGCGGTGAAGTTCTGCGACGCGGTCGCTAAGGCTCATGAAATAGAGGTACTCCTCCTTCAACGCCGCGGGCAGTGCTTGGCGGCTTTGACGGTCGTACGTAACGCGTTTACCGAACTCCTCAGCAGTAACGGCGTGCTGGACGTCGCGGGTGGCCAACGCCAGTTGATCCAGCCGCGCGTTTGTGTCGATGCTTTTGTTGAAAAACGGCAGCAGCCGGTCGTATTTTCTCGGCTGGTTAACCACCTCGGCCAGCAGCTCGGCATCCGTGTAGTCATTATCCACCAAATGCTTCAGTTTCGCGAGCTGCATGTCGTCAAACTTTAAAGTTTCCGTGGCCGACGTCAGCTTGAACCTGAGCAGCTGCACGTCGCGGGGGATGCTTTCCACGAGCTTGCGGTGCTCCGTAGTGGCATGCGCGAGATCCTCGCTCAGTTGCTGCTGGCCAGTGATGTATGCGTCCATGTTTTCCAGCTGTGTTTGAATGTTTTGCGGAAGGTCGCTGGGGCGCGTGAACGGCGTGATCATCGGCATTTGCTGAGGCTGCGTGGTTTGCGTGGAATTATTGGCTTGCGTGGCATTATTAGTTTGCGTGGCATTCAAAAGCGGCTTATTTGCGCCAAATAAACTGCCCGTTTGAGTGGTAACTGGCTTGGCACCGAATTGGTTGGTTGTTGATTGTGCAGAGTTGCCAAACAATGACGGAGTGGATCCTGCATTGCCAAACGTCGTCGTCGTGGCTGGTTTGGCCCCGAATAATCCCGAACTGGGCTGTTGCGAGGTGGACGAGCCAAACAGGTTGTTCGACTGTGTTTGGCCGAAAAGTCCGGTTGTCGGCTTGTTTGCCGTCGCATTCTGGCCGAAAAGCGATGGAGTTGCTGGCTGCGTGGTTTGTTGCGTGGTTTGTTGCGCGGGTTGTTGCGTAGTTGCCGGCTGGCCGAAGAGGCTGTTGGAGGCGGGCTGTGGGGTACCAAACGGAGGTGCCGGTGCCGTTTTGTTACCGAATAACCCAGTTCCTTGCTGTTGCTGCGGCTGCTGCTGCTGGAGCAGGTTGCCGGATGGCTTAGCAGAGCTCAACATCTCAACGCGTCAGGCCAGGTGAGATAAGGGTTTCAACCCAGCTCGGGTTTAATGGCTGGCTTAACAACTGGGCGATTACAATGGTAACAAATTATATAGTTCGGGGAGTCACAATAAAACTTGGCCATATCCTAATTAAACATATTTATATACATGGGGAGTCGCGTTGCTTAAGCTTATATATATAAGTATTCATATAGGTACAATGAGTATTCATATAGGTGCAATGAGTATTCATATAGGTACAATTCGATCACGCTTACTGAAACAGTGCCCATGGTGCTAACGTCATAGTGGGTACATGGTACGGTGAGTTGGCCGAGTGGTCTAAGGCGGCGGACTTAAGTTCAAAGGTATTTTGGAAGTAATCCCCTGATCAATTGATCGCAAGGGTTCGAATCCCTTACTCACCACTAATTGAGATCTAACATGATCTCATCTCGCTTTTTGGTAAATTGGCCTTATTTTTGCTGATATTGAAAACTTAAAACTTGATTTGGCTTTATTTGAGATACGAAATTTAGAACAACAACATATATCGATTTAACTACCATGAAAATGCGTCTTCAAAGTAGTCAACCCGGTCCTCAGAATCGAGAATACTGCGCACAATGCCGTCCCTAATCATGTCTACAAACAATGGGGGACCGCAGGAGCAAATTGCTTTCGTGCCTTTGGAGTTGTTGATGAAGTCAAACACTTCAGCGGTGATGTTTGGTCGGCCATACTCAATGTTCAACACGACGTTACCCTCAACAATGAGGTGGCACGCATCGACACTGGATGCTGCACTGTCCTCATCGAACCTGTCGCACTGACGAAGTGCGGACGGGTCACTCCCCGAGTCAGTGATTGAATCGCTAGGCGATTCGTCGGGAGGGGAGTCTCCGATGAGGATTTCCTGAATCGATGATTCATTAATTGGCTCCTGTCCAGCAGCTTTTGGTTCGGCTTTGGCCTCTGTTGTTGCCTCTTTAGTCATTGTATTCGTTAATGTAGCCTGAGAAGCCATGAGACCAGCTCTGTTTATGTTACCGCTGTTTCGCTTCTTACCACCCGGTGACATAGGCTCCAGATCCATTGAGCTGGAATACTCCGCGCCGTTTCTTGGCAACCTTTCTGGAGAGTCCACAGAGTAGCCAATCTTTCCTAGTTCGAAGCTGTTCGGTTTCGTAACAAAGGCTCGGAAGCTGACGTCCGGGCCACAGTGGCGTGCGATGTGCGCAACCTCCTCTTCAAAAGCATGTAAATGAGTGCAGTCTTTTACGACCCAAATGACGTTTAGCTGTTTGCCCATCTTGCTCAACTTTAAAATCCTGCTCGCGAAGGGATACATCGCCGTGAAACCAGCACCGCCGGCAAACAGGAAAACGGAATCGTAATTGCAGACATAATTCTCGGTTCCGTAAGGACCTTCCACCATCACCTTGCGCTTAAAAGACTTCTCTGGATTCGCAATTAGCTTTTGCAACAGAACCCGGGTTGAACCAAGTTGTGCCTTGCAGCATAAATCCAGGGAATCGTCACACTCACTGGAGATAGCTTGAAATGCTGAGAAGGGATGAGATTGCCAAAACATATCTTTGTCCAGGAAGCGAATGTAAACGTAGCAGCCCGGTTTGACATTCCACTTCCGTCGTCCTCCTGGAATAGTGATTCTGTACATGTCCGCTCCGACAAGGCGGATGTGCGCGGTTTGGATTCCTCCGGAAATAACAAATCGAATGAATCGGCCACTGTACTCAATGGCATAGAAAGCGAGCGACGTATACAGCCACGCAAGCCAACCATAATCGCTGAGATGAACAACCATGCATGCGATGAAAATCACGAACATGAATATGTGTGTGACCTTGAAAATTTCGTAGAAGCGGGCCCTGAATCTTCTCCAAGCCAAGAAGAACATAATTATCACCATATAAGTGGCCAGGTTGCCACCACGCCAGTTGTGCACACGATGCCACTTGAATAGAACGACGTGTTCTTTAAGAGAGCTCCAGTATATTGCCACAGAGTGGATAATAGCCTGCGTTCCCATGAATCGAGCACACCATCGATGGTATAGCATAAATGTGTCGTAGGGCCAACCGGTTAAAGGAATCAATGGATTGTTACGGCATGCGAAAAGGACAATCAATGGTATCTGTCCCACTGCAATTATCCCGGTTCTGTTTGCTAGATAGTGGAGCCTACGATCTGACGGACTTAAGAATGCTAAAGGTGTCTCACCTTTAACACCAAGGAACACAACAATGGGAATGATGTTCAGTACAGCCGCGCCAACTACGATGAGGGCTTGTCCACGGGTTGGTGCGTGGAATGCGAAGTATTTCAGGAATATCATTGGATAATGATGATGTGTGTGAAACAAAGCGGGAAGTGTGAGGTACTTTCGCACATACGTAACCACACCTCGTCCAAAAATGTTGTAAATGTTTGGATTCAAGATCCGTATGCCATTCGTAATGATAGCGCCTACCATAATTAGGCCCCAGTAACCGATGATGCCCCATGCGAAGTCATTTCCCACATTGTATTGATGCTTCGTGTCATACGCACCGACGATGTGCCTGTCGTACAGCTCCTGAGGAATCTCTACCGGATTAGATGCAGAAGCGTTGTAGTCCTGGGGCTTCACGGTGTTGTTTTTGTTTTGCAGGTAGATTTGACCAACCTCTGCCAGCGATAAAGATCGATTACCCCAGTAATGGCATTGATCGCGGATATACGTCCAACCCATCTCAACTTCTTTCACATCCCTTGCATGCTCCACGACGCAATTCAGCGATGTTGTTAAAAACGCATCACTTTGGCATCTGCAGTCGTAAGGCAAGACAACTGCAGGGCAACCGAATGTCCAATTAAGAGATGATGTGTAGCAAGACCATCCAACTTTGCTTTTGACACCTACCTTCTGTGCGTGAGCCTGCGATACAAAAGAAAGTAGTAACAAGCACTGAAGAAGGGAGCAGATGCGATGGAGTAGCATGGCAGTAACGTCGCTATATCACTACGAGAGGAGATCGAAGTGCGCTTTTGTACTCTGCGGAGTAAGGATCTCAACAGCGCTTATTTATTAAGAGGTCGCCGGTGTCAACTCGAAGATTGGGTCGGGCGCGGTGATCGATTTAGAGTTCTATCGTATCGTTATCGAGGATGTTATGTGTGAACCTTAGCGCATCTAGGGATCAATATTGAGTTGACTGCCTAACCTAGGCGTATGGTACCTACATATTTTATGTCAAGCATCGCGATCATCGTAAACCACCGCACGACCTTTGTACAAAGTCTACACGATGCTTCAGAAAAAAAGTGGTCGAATACTTACTATATAATGCCAGCATGTCCTTATTGTTTGTCGCAAAAAAAAAAATGTTAGCGTTTGAGTTTGATAAGAGCGATTTATCCGGCGTTGACTATGACTAGATCTACCCAATGTGTGATGTGGTTGTGGTGCCTGAGAGGTACCACCTTATCCATGCCCAGGGTTAGGGATGGAATGATATAGTAATAAGTAGCGTGTGCAATCCTTAACATCTAGTTACCACATCCGCCCAAGTAACTCGGCCGGGGCGGTTTCGGAGAATCTAAATTCAACTCAATGCGTTCTTTTCGTTTGCTCTGTTTTGCGTGGTCGTCATTTATGAAGTGTATCTAGTTAACATGTACATTAGTGTGACTAATGAAAGAGCATCACGAAAGTAGGTGAAAGGCGTCAAAAGATCGAATTATTTTTCAGTACGTGATTAACCAGTATCTTTGCAGTATCTATAAATAGCTACCAAGAGAGCCCCACCTCATGGAACAATGAAAAACAAGCGGGAAAAGTCATATGAGAGTGAGTTCCCTATATTAGACCAATTAGGCCGTTACGCATCCGCCACGAAAGGCGATGGAAATTGCCTTTTCCGGGCACTCAGCGACCAATTGTACGGCGACGAGTCCCACCATGGCGAGATCCGCGCCAATGTTATGGAATATGTTCAGCAGAACTCAGATTTCTTTTCGGCATTTGTAGGCGAATTCAGCGAAACGTTTGATCAGTACGTATCCCGACTAAAACAAGACGGCGTGTATGGCGGTCACATTGAACTGGCCGGGTTTTCCGACCGGTATGGGAAGCAAGTAGTGATTTACCAAGCCGATACTTTGTACGTTGTGCAGCCCCGTAACAGCAAAAACTCGGGAGTAGTGCACATCGCCTATCACACTTGGGAACATTATTCGAGCGTGCGTAAATGCGGCCACCCCACGGGCCCCGTAGAGCTCGATATACCGCAGTCTACTGAGCTAGAAAACCTTTCTCAAGGGTCGCATGCGTTTGAAACCACACAAGTTCCGCCATGGAAGGTCGAGATCGTGCTGCGCAGTGTTCCGAACGTCACTGAAGCAAAAGTTATCAAGATGCTCGAATTGAAAGATTGCGACACCGTGATTGAGGAGCTGCTCATGGAAGAGTATGACGCAGATGAATCAACCGGCATTGAGCCAGTTAGTGAAGAGGCTCCTCCACAACCACAAACATGTGAGAAGGTCACTACTAAAAGTAAAAGGGAAGCGGCGAAGCAACGGCGTGCTGAGAAAAAAGAACGTAGCCGGCTTAAGAAGGCGAAGTCGCGCAATAACGACCATGTCGACGAACCCCGGGCCACACCGCTAGTTTCAGGAAAGATCGTTCAGATCTAAACCACTATTTATTGTTAATGTCTTAGAAAATCAGTATATACGGATCAAAAAAATTACAAAACAACAGTGGGAGAGAGCAGACCAAGCAAAAAGAAGTATACTATAGCTCCAAAGTTTTAATTTTACTTGAGCTCCTCCAAAGCAGCCTTGATCTTGGGCGGGGCCGCGCCCCTAACGACGTTGACGAGCTTGCCGTCCTTGAACAAGCAGAACGTCGGAACCGTCGAGATCTGCAACTCCTTGGCAATCTCGGGAACCTCCTCGATGTCGAGCTTGTAGAATTTGACGTCCGGGAACTGCGGCTCGAGTTTTTCAATGACCGGGGCGATCATATTGCAGGGGCCGCACCAGGTCGCGTAGAAGTCGACGAAGACCGGACCCGAGCCGGTGACCTCCTTGTACTCGCTAGCGGATTTGATGCTGTGAACCATTCTCGATAGAATAATGTTTGGGTGGTTAAAGGATGTTGAACGTTTATATATATGCTTTAGCATAGGCCGGTGCGTACCCTAAATAAACCTGTGTACGTCAGGCCCGCCCGCCCCCACCGAGACTGGGTAACTGGGTTGCGCAATGGCACCCTCCCCTTAATCTTCGGTGTGCCGATGGGGTTCTAGACGGTTCATCGGATCTAAAATGACACCATCTTACTAAAAGTTGCGCAGTAAAATTAAGGGTCTTACTAACGGTGTTATCGCGGCGCCATGCCGTGCGGGGGGGGGTGCAGATCAAGGGCCGGATCGCGCTTGGGGAATCTATCATTGAATGGGTGTAGTTACAAAAGTAAATATGATGGACTGCATAATGATCCAGTCCGATCTTGCATTGCGGAGAAACTTGCAGTGGTAATATGTATGGGGACCGCACTTGAGCCCTTGTTTGGTGCAATGCGCGAATTGTACGTGCATAATTTGGTCTAATTTTATATGTCTATATATACGGTCAGCGTTTTAGAGAGTCTAATTTGTACGTGTGCAGTCACAAGCGCTGAGTTTACGTTCCCCGACGTGTGTGTGCGTAAGGGCAACGGTGGGTTAGCTGATTTGCAACCGCAGCAGTGCACACGCCTGTAAACAAAATAGAGACAATACGTTAATAATTACATTATTTAAAAACCCGAAGCAGTTTGGGGGGTCAATTCGTCCCACGAACTTCATTGGAAGTGGGCCCCTAAACCCTCCTTGCCAAGATCCGAGTGTTTTGCCGCGGCAATGCCCGCGTGAACGGCAGCATGCGACAATGCTGCGAGCTTGCTGGCGTTTTGGAGCAGAATCTTGCCCGTTTCGTTCAATCCGAGGCTGTAGAAATGCATGCTCACGAGCAGAGCAACAAGCAGCACGCCCAGCTGGACCACACGTTTGACAGTGCCGTAAACCAGCGAAAACGACTTTTTAAACAGGTACAGCCAGAAGATCACCACAACGGCCACGATCGTGTACTTCGTCAAGGTTTCGTAGTCCGCGGTCGCGACGGCGACGGCCAGGGACGACGCAGCGCCCACTGCGTATCCAGCAACGCGGCCGGAAAAAGTAGCTGCTAAACTCGGCAAGTCGTTGAAGTCAAAATTCGGCGCCATGGGGGGATAAATCAGGTAAAGTGTGTACGTGGTGTGTTGTTATTGTTGTGGGCTGGGGTTAAAACCGCGCATAGCAACGGTGGCGTGCGGGAGCTATAAAGAAAGTCCCGCAAGCGATTTAAACGGTGGCAAAATCCCACATTTGTTAAAATTGCGGTGTCCTATGTAAATAAATACGTTTCTTAGCATTCATGCCTACACAAAAGCGTATTTCGCTTTGGAATGCGCAGTGTGTGGCGGATCCGTCAGGGTGCGGGCCCGCACGTGCAATCAGCATTAGGCTATTAAGTTGCTGAATCATTGACTTCTGCTGCGGTTCAACAAGGTGGTCGCCGACACGGGCCATTCCGATCAATCGTGGATGAGTCCCGCCATATTGTTGCCTGAGCCCTCCCTGCCTGCAATAGTCCGGCTACCCAGCACGTACCCAGCACGTACCCAGCACGGACCCAGCACGTACCCAGTTCCTACTGCGTAACCTCCCAGCAACCTCCCAGCAACCTCCCACCACCACCACCACCACCACCACCACCACCACCACACTCAGTCCCAGGCACCGCTTTACGTCCCATGCTCCTCCTCCCTGCCCACACAACGGCGAGCCCCCCCCCGGTGGGCCTGCTCACCTGCATATTAACCCTTTTACCCACGTACTCAAACACTGCCGACTGGAAGCTGAACCATTGCCGCTCTAAATAATAATGGCGGTAGATTTAGAGTACTATGAGCTGCTTGGGGTGTCTCCCACGGCCCCCCCCGCCGAAATTAAACGCGCATACCGCAAAATGGCCATCAAAACGCACCCTGACAAGAACCCCAACGACCCTCATGCGCAGGAGAAGTTCCAGGCCGTTTCCGAGGCGTACCAGGTTTTAAGCGATCCTGAACTGCGCAGACGCTACGACGAGTTTGGCAAAGAAGAAGCGCGTCCCCAGGAAGGCTTTGAGGACCCCGTGGCGTTTGCCGCGTCGATTTTCGGCGGGGCCGCCTTTGACAGCTACATTGGCGAGATCGGGTTGATCAAAGAGATGATGCAACTCAGCCAGGTCGATAGCGAAGTCGATTCTGAGCTCGACAATATGGGCGAGAAGCCGAGGGCGAACGGATCTGCCTACCCAGCGCATGATGAGAAGTTTGGCCACGCTAGGAAATCCAGCAGCGGGTATACGAGCAACCCCGTGTCTCCCCGGCAAAGTTCACCTGGTTTTGGAGCTTCTGTGGGTCCCGTGGGCGCGTCAATTGGCAGTGGCGGGGTCGAACTACACCTCGGCGGCCATTCTAGCGCTCATTCTGCCGCGCGCGATAAGTTGGCAGAGCGCCAGGCACGTTTGGAAGCGAAACGGCGGATTCGCGAAGAACGCGCGAAGCTGGAAAAACAGAGCCGTGCCGAGCGCGAGAAACGCATTACTGAACTGTCGGAGAAGCTCGTGGAGAAGCTGAGTGTGTACACGGAAACCGACCATTCCGCAGTGTTCCAGCGGAATTTCATTGCAAAGCTGCAAGAAGAGGCGGACTCGCTCAAAATGGAGAGTTTCGGCTTGCAGCTGTTGAACACGATCGGCAGCGTTTACTACACGCGTGCCTCGGTTTTCTTGCGATCCCAAAAGACTTTTGGGCTTGGTGGAGTGTTGGGCCATATCAAGGAGTTTGGCTCGAACGTGAAGGACGTGTATGGAGCCGTTTCGGCAACGGTGGATGCCCAAAACTATATTCAGACCGCTGCCGAGTTGGAACAGAACGCCACAAGTGCACAGCAGCAGCAACTCGAGCAGGTGATGCTCGGCAAGATGATCGGCACTCTATGGCTGGGCACACGGCTTGAAATTGTTGGTGTTTTAAGGGCCGTTTGTGACCGCGTGCTTTACGACCGCCACGTGCCGGCTTCGAAACGCCGCGAGCGGGCCGAGGCGCTCAAAATTATGGGCAACGTGTTCCGCAACACGACGCGGTCACCAGCAGAGCAGGAGGAAATGCAGTTTTTCGAAACTTTGGTCGCGGAGGCGAACTCGCGCAAAACAAAGAAGCTGCGGCGCGAGTTTGCCGAACAAAGGCAGTGATAATTTTGCATAGTATATTATATATATAAATGTTCAAGCGAATTGCTGGCGGTAGCGCTTTTGAGCCGGTGCACAGGGCTCGCCGCGCGCGATGGCCGCGGCAGTTTCGTCGTTCGCGCGCGCACGCAGTTTCGCTCGGGCAACAACGTCGTGGAATGCACGTTTATCAACGAAAACGACGCCGTTCTCGTCAGCAGCCACAAAATCCCCCGGTTGCACCACCAAACCGTGCGGGGTTCGCAATGGGCCATTAACGGCCACGACTTTCGCCGTTTGGTTAGCGGCACACGCCCCTACACCGTACGAGAACAGCGGGAAACCAAGGTCGCGCTGCTCCGCAACATCGCGGACGAGCCCGAGCACGACCGTGCCGTTGGCACCCAACACTTTCGCCCTGCGGCTCATGAGGCCGCCATACAACGATTGGGCAATCGTGGTGTACGGTGCGTACGGTAAGTGACACGTTTCGCTAGTGCCAATCACAATTATGGCATTAACGGGCACGCTGTCGATGTAATGGCCCGCAACGGCCGGCCGGGGATCGGACTTGGGAGCGAACTCCACAGTGTACGCTGGGCCCACCACGAGCTGGGCGGGGCCCGATACCTGGTTCAAATACGGCAGTTCGCCGCCGTGCTCGAGTTTACAAATGGCAATGCCGTCGGCCAAGTCGCAAGTGTTCAATCCGTCCATTGTCTACCCGACCCTACTAATTGAATATATACCGCACGGTCCACTGCTGAAATACGTGTACATACTATATATCGACTACAAGCCTTGCCAGTTAGGTATTGCTCGTGTAATGAGTGTACGTACTCCGTACTTTACTAGCCTACTAGCCTTGCCAGGAAGCTAGATATAATCGTGTTGCCAGCTAGGTATTGCCAGTATATATACATACTCCGTACTTTACTAGCTTTGCCTACTAGTCTTGCCAGGAATGTGTGTGTGTAATGAGCGTGTACATGCATACTATATATATATATATATATCGGCTTTGCCTAAAAGCCCTGCCAGGAAGCTAGGTATAGCTAGTGTACGCTACGTACATACTACGTACTTTAGATTCTCATGCCAAGCCTTGAATAGTATACGCGTGTACGCATGTAAGTGGGTACTTTGTTCTTATTATTTGTTAGGAATAGCAGGAACCTGGCCGTACATTGTATATAATTGGCACAACTGAAACTTAATACTTAACTAAATGTCTCTTAAACCAGGTCATCACCACGTCATGGGTAGTCAGCCTGAGCGACAGCCTGAGCGGCGATGGTTTTAAGCATGATGTTTTTTCTTAGACGCCGCAGCGGCACCAGGCATCGTACTCGGTTCCGATTTGCAAGCTAAACGTCCTTGAAGCCGCTAAGCAGCGGCTTTAAAAAAGAAGTTCACAAACTCCCAGCCCTTACATTTATAAAGGGTTCCCAGCCCGCAATTTCCAGCGTCGCCAGCGCACGTCCGTAATCAGCATGGCGCCCACGCTAAATGACCAGTTGAACTCGTTCAAGGCCAAAATGCGAGCGGCGCCCGTGCTCGGCAAACGCACGGCCTCGGTGGCTGCTGCTGCTGAGGTCCAGGAGCCCGAGCCCGAGGCCGGCACTAAGCGGCTCAAACCGGCACCGTTTCAGCCGTCATTGCTCACTTCCACAACGAGCACGCACCGCAACACGCAGTTCGTGCATGCCATGGAGTATTTGAAAAAAGTAGAGCATCCTGTGACCTTCGACGCTTTGCAAAGCTACTTGTCGTTCCCCGTAGAGCCGTTAATGCAGCTGCTGGCTAACAACCCGCACCTGCGAATTAAGGGCAACACCGTCACGTATGTGTCGAAGCTTGGCATTTACTCTGGCGACGACCTTTTAAGGTACCTCAATGCGATGCCGTCGTTCCAGGGGCTGCCCGTGCGCGACCTAAAGGATGGATGGAGCGGTGCTATACCCACAATTGCCAATTTGGAGGCCGAACAGAAGATCTTGGTGCTGCGCAACCGCAAGGACAACACTCCAAGGCTGATCTGGCCGAACAAGGGCGGGCAAATCGGTAAGATCGACCAAAAGTTCGTTAGTTTGTGGCAGAGCGCGTTGGTTCCGAGTGCGCACGACTTACCGGGCAATTTAGAGCGGGTAGGGCTCAAACCTTCGAGCGTTGATCCGAGTAAGGTGAGGAAGGCGGCCCCAACCGTACAGGAAAAGACGCAGCGTCGCCGTACGCCGCGGTCTAAAATTACAAATACACATATGAAGGGCCTCCTTAAGGACTTTTCGTAGATATGGTGCATATCGTACGTGCTGCTATGCTTTTGATGTTTAGGGCTAGATAGCTATACGAACTGTAATGATGAAGAGGAAAGCACAAAGCTTTTTTTCAATTCGAAGACAATAGTGTTTGCAAAACACAAGATAGATAACCCCAAATGGTCTTTTGATGGCGTGGGAAGTCAATTGGCTGCATACTTTCCCAAAGGGGATATATAGACCTCCCTTCTTAGGGTGGGGCATGTGACATGGTCGACACAGCACACGAACCTGTGGACTCTAGAACATACTCATTTATAATAAATTCAATGCTCGCACTGCCACCTTAGCATACGGCAAGATATATATCAGTAGCCCCACTTACAGCAGCCATATCCCCCCACAGCTTCCGAGAACATATCGTGTTGTCTACCGTATCGTGTTGTCTACCGTATCATGTTGCCTACCGTGTTGTCCCTATAGAGTCAACTGTATATATCTATGCGTGCGACAGCCGCTAATATTCATCATTTTTTTTTAAAAAACGCCAAATTAGAAACCCAGTCATTCAGGATGCTAAACAAAACTGCCCGCCCAAATAGTGCCTGGTGTTCAACTGCGGGGTGGGGCTAAAGTTAAAGGTGGTTTTTAAGGGTAGCTCCAACTATCTATCAAACTAGTCACCGATGGAGCTAGACCGGTTTGCCGTGTCCGGGATCGCCGGCTCGATCTCGCTGGCATGCTGGATGATTGTTTTCACCCCGCAAATATACGAGAATTGGCGCCGCCAGAGCTCCGACGGGCTCAGTGAGGCGTTCGTTATAATCTGGCTTATTGGCGATGTGTTCAACGTACTGGGCGCCATATTGCAGCACGTTCTACCAACCATGATTGTTTTGGCGGTTTACTACACGCTGGCCGACATTGTGCTGCTTTACCAGTGTTACCGCTACGGCGACAGCCCCGTCGATCCCGAAGAGCTCGAGCCGTTGCTGTACACAGCGGCGCCGCCGCCACCGCGCTCGGCTCTAAAACGGCTGTTCCATCACCCTGGGGTGAAAAACACCGCGATTGTTCTTTTGGTTGTTTTGTGCGGCATCGGAGGCTACTTTTTCGGCGACCACCAAAAAACGGATCCTGGCGCAACACAACCATTCAGTTTTTGGGGCCAGGTGCTTGGATGGGTGTGTGCTGCGTTTTACTTGGCGTCACGCGTGCCTCAGCTGCAGCTGAACTACAAGCGAAAATCTACCGATGGTGTGGCTGTTTTGTTCTTTGTGTTCACGTTGCTGGGCAACATCACGTACTGTCTGTCGATTTTTGCTGCCGACGCTTCTAAGCACGCTCTGCTGCTCAATGCCAGCTGGATTGTGGGTGCGCTCGGCTCTTTATGCCTTGACTTGGCCGTGCTTGTGCAGTTCTACATCTACCGCAAGTAGTATAGCATTTCAGTAGAACTGTTACACATAATATATGTTGTTACCAACGGTGTTGATGAAACCCAGGTGTCCCAGGTGGTATACCCCAGACGGTAGATGATATTCTGGACTTTAGACGTTATATAGATGATATTCTGGACTTCCGTGTTATATAGATGGCACTTCTGTGTTATATAGATGGCACTTTAGACGTTATATAGATGATATTCTGGACTTCTATGTAATATGCTGATACTATCGTGCGATCAGGGTATATGTCAAACCTTGTACCCTTTCAAGGAATGTCAGTGAGTCCGGCATAGGTACAGCCTCTGAGGTCAGGCCGATATATAGCTTTTACATCGACATATATATTAACCACCTGAGGTAGATGTGTTAACCTTATCAGGCGTCCTCCCCCTAGCGTCCGACAGGTATGGTCGGCCAGCATTTGTCTGCGAATGATGCGCGCGAGTACAAGCGGGTTGCTGCCCAGATAACCCACCAGCAGCATCTCAATCTTGCTGGACATCTCTACAGTGCGCATATAATAAAGCACTCGCGCTTCCAATGGACAAAAATTTTGCGTGACTGGTGGGCGTCGTGGCCGATCCGCGACGCCCCCGCTCCCGTGTTTGTCGACACCACCGTTGACAGTGATGATTATCATGTTGTTACACTGGCCGAATTGGCAAAAGTGGAGCGTCGCGCTCACAATTTGAAACGCATGGAGCGGCTACCCATGGACGCACAGTCCGTGCTCGTGCAGGCGTGCAGCGACGCCTACGAGCGGGAAATCAACCGCCGCATTTTTTCTGAGCGCAGATTCGACATTGAACCCAACGTGGATCACGTACCCGTGCTTGATATGCAGATGGCCGAGGCCCTCATTGACATTGTTGACCGGTACGCTGTGCGTTTACCCGAACGCAGAAAGCTCATTCAGTGGGAGCAATTGAGGATTGGCGGGCCGGCTGGTGAACGGATACGCCGGTTGTTTCAGGATGCCAAGCATTACACCGTCGATTTCGTTGGTGACGCAGAACGTCCGTTCGGCCGCAAAAAGGGCACGAAAAACCGCAGGCGCGAGCCCAATGGGCTCAATGAGCAGAACGTACAATTGAACGAGCAGAACGTGCAATTGAACGAGGAGAACGTGCAATTGAACGAGGAGAACGTGCAATTGAACGAGGAGAACGTACAATTGAACGAGCAGAACGTGCAATTGAACGAGGAGAACGTGCAGTTTAACGAGGAGAACGTGCAATTGAACGAGGAGAACGTGCAGTTTAACGAGGAGCTACCAAACGAGGACTTCCTTAACGATCATATGAACAACAATGACGAGCTGAACGAGGAGCTGCCCAATAGCGAGCTTGACGACGACGAGAGTGAGCCTGCATAATTGTTAAACAGTAGTACATATTTATTTATTATCGCGCATTCGGCCCCGTGTCACGTGGTATGCGGCGTCGGACGTCCCTACCCTTTCCAAGGCGGTCGGGGCAGTTCGGCACACCTAATAAACAGCCCCCCGCCAAGGTCAGACAGACAAGGCTGAGAGCTGTACATAACCAATAAAGAAGTTTAGTATGTTCTAAGCCCTGTATGTTACTACATTTCATTACATAGTCCCCCAAAGCTCGGGTGATGCCCAGGAGCTGGCGTGATGTGTTGACCATATCAGGTACGCTATTCCTAGTGTCCCACATGCGGTACCCGCACCGCCAAAGAACCCCACACACTCCCTTTACCCTCTCCTCCACTCTCGGGCTCAACCCCTCCTCCACCAAACGGCAGCGCGCACCCCACAGCCCGCGGCACTCAGTGATGCCAAGTGAAATCCTGGCACAGCTCGAGAAGCTCGTGTCCCGGTCCCACGCCAGCAGTCCGCTGAGATTCGAGAACCAGGATGCATTGAATCACGATCCTGACCGCGAGGAGGTGGACGCCTCCGTGCTGGGCCAGCTAATCAGCGAAACGTATGAACAAAGTGGCAAATCCACGGAGGAAGTCGCGCAGTGGCTGTTGCGGACTATCGAAGACTATGACTCCGAGCACGGCGCCCACGAAATGGTGACATTACAGTCGTTTGCGAGGTTTGTTGACCAAAGAATGAAGCGGCTACACGACATTTTTAATAGGATTGACACCGACAGTGACGCCACGATCACTTTGGACGATGTCTTTGCATATTTGAACACGCACCACCTTAACTATGATCCTGAGAAAGTGGAGCATGTGTACAGCATTTTTGACAAAAACGGGGACGGCAAAGTGAATTATGACGATTTTCTTAGAGAGCTGCTGCTCGTGCCCACGTACGGCCGGAAAGAGAACCAGCGGTTCTTTTACAGGGCGTATGACTTCTTCACTGAGGACTTAGAAATCTCCTCGGATAATGACGTGGTTATGAGCAACCGCCACGGACTGGGGTATTTCTACGCCGGCGGGTTGGCCGGCGTGATCAGTAGGACGTGCACTGCTCCGTTTGATCGGTTGAAGGTGTACTTGATTGCGAACTCGACGCACCATGCTCCCCTTAAAATGAAGGACGCCATAAAGAACATATACATGTCGTCAGACCCACCAGGACTTAGGGCGTTTTTCGTGGGGAACGGTTTAAATATCGTTAAAGTATTGCCCGAATCAGCAATGAAGTTTGGCGGGTTTGAGTGGGCGAAACGCATGATGGCCCACCTGGAAGGAGTCGAAGACCCTGCGGATTTGAGCCCCGTGGCGACGTTTGTTGCTGGCGGCATTGGCGGCATGATCAGCCAGTTCTTTGTGTACCCGATCGACACCATCAAGTTCCGCGTGCAGTGCGCCACCCAAGCCGGCGGGTCCGAGGGGCATGGCGTGCTGTACACTGTGTTGCACAATATGGTGAAGGAGGGCGGATTAAGACCGTTTTACCGGGGGCTGTACGTGGGTGTTTTAGGAATTTTCCCCTTCGCCGCTTTGGATTTAGGGATTTTTTCCGGTTTAAAGCTCGCATACACGCGTAGTGAGGCATTGAGGCAGAACGTGCCCCGGGACGAGGTGCAGCTCGGCAATTTAGCAGTTCTGTCGATGGGCGCTGTGTCGGGCAGCATTGGCGCGTCGGCAGTGTACCCGGTCAATCTTGTGCGAACCCGCATTCAGACCCAGGGAACGCCGGCCCACCCGTTCACTTACACGGGGTTTATTGACTGCTACCGTCAAAGCGTGGCTCGAGAGGGCTGGCGGGGGCTTTTCAGAGGACTGGGACCGAACTTGTTGAAAGTCGCGCCGAGCGTTTCCATCAGTTACCTCGTTTACGAGAAGACGAAAAAGTTGATGGGTTTGCGTTGAAAATTAAAAATTAAAAATATATATATATATATATATAATGCTAATTTATTTGTACAGTTACTTAGCCGCCGCCTGCTTGAACATGTTGAGCACTAACACGCGCTCGGTGCCGCTGCACACTTCGATGCTGCGAATGGGCACCACGCGCGCTGGTGTTACCTTCGTGGCACTGCCCAACCGAAGCCAGGTGCTCGGGAGCTCGGGAAGGTCGACATGGCCCTCGAAAAACAGGGTCATTGACAAGTCACCATTGTCGAGTTCGGTGGGGGGTCGTGCACTGTACAATCGCACAAGACATGCCCGGTACTGCTCCACTAATTCACAAGCGGGCACCTCCAAGGATTGCGAGGGCGCCGTTGCGTAGTACGTGGCCTCAATGCCGTACCGCTCCTGGGGTTCCCCATCTTTCAGCACAACAATTGATACTTTAGCAGTTGGATCGTGCTTCGGAACCGCGTACAGCAGCTGCATCACCGATTTCGCGGCGCTTTCGACCCAAAACCGCACGCCGGGGTGGTTGTTCTCATACGTTGCTGTGTTGTACTGCTGCACGACCGTGAACGAGCTGGGGGGGTAGACACGCGCCACATACGCCACAGCGTGGATGTACACTACTAAAAACTCATATAATGACCGAGTAACCGCCTCGGGCGTCATCCATTCTAGTCAGGTGGGCTACTCCCGTACCCGCCCCGGCTTATCTTTGAATAGATGCACCATTAGATAGATTTTGGTAGAGATAAATGATTTAATTGCACGATCTACCTGCTCTAAAAGTACAATTTGATGTGCTATAGATATCCGCTGTACAAATTGCTGTATATACCCGATTTATGTACAAACTGCTGTATATACCCGATTGATGTACAATGTGCTGTATATACCCGATTGATGTACAATGTGCTGTATATACCCGATTGATATACTCATTGATGTGCTGTAACTGTACGAATTATGCTAATTGATTTGCTGTAGCTGTATAATTTATGCTAATTGATACGCTGTAGCTATACGATTGATGTGCTGTACAATATGCTGTGGCTGATATGATGTACGTAGCGGTACGAATTGATACGATCAGTTTACCACCGAAAGGCCTCCTCGTAATAATCGACGCGCCCGTTCTTGGCCAATTCTAAACACTCACAGCACGTCCACCGCAGCGTGTCCATCATACGATCGGGACCGCATCCAAGCACGCAGATGCTGCTGTCAGAGTGCTTGAAGTAGTGCCTAACCAGATGAGCAATGTCCATACCGGTAGGTTCAATCAGGTTATAAACCTCGTTCGGGTCGCTCTCGTCATGATTGGTGACTGAATCGTTCAGCACGTCCGTATACGGGTACACCGCATCGTTGAACGGGTTTAATAACGACAGCCGGCGCTCCTCGATGCGGTCGGTGAACCCGGCATCTACAAACGCAGGCAAGTGCAGCCGGGCATCATTTTCACGCGGGAACATGCTGGCGCGACGCGGGTACGTACTGGCACGCCTCGATCGCACATTGCTGCTGGCTTGCTTTGGTTGGAAAGACATTCTTAAAGATTTACGGAACGACTTGCGCCGGTCCACTTCGGGCTCCTCTTCCTCATCATCAGGAACAAACTCGCCGATGTCCAATTCGCTATCGGACGAGTCACCTCGAGGATTTGCCTGGTAATCTTTTTTACCATAATCATCATCTTCTTCATATTCGGGATCATTAGCCACGATAAAGTCCATCATTGACTTGCGAACCGACCGGCGGCGAGCCTTTTTCTCCTCAGCGGTTTGCGCGTCATCATTGCTACCGAAATGCATTTGCGAAAGACGTTTGGGGTTCGCTTTATGCATGAAAGCAGCCATTGACGAGCGGCGCCGTTGCGCTTTGGTGGTGTGCTCGGTTGTGGGGGACATGGAGGGCTTGACATCCTCATCAAACATCACTTTCTTCTCATCGGTACTCGATAGATCAATATCATCGAGCTCGTTGTTAAAATTAAGCGAGTCAACGTCACCTTTCTCCAAATCGAGGTCGAGGTCCACTCCAACGCCTCCTCCGGGAGACTCTAAAAGATCGCGCTTTTGGCCAGCACTGCGTTGGAAGATGCGGATGTACACATTGGGGAACCGCATCAGCTGGAACAGTTCATTTAGGAAGGGAGCTATGTCGGATTGGGAGCGTACTGACCAAAAGAATCGAACCGTGTGCTGCGATTCTCCGGCAATCAGCGATTGAGCGGCTTCACGAACGTACCCCAAGCACCCAGTGACGCCAATGCCTCCAGCGAAGATCAGCACCTCTTCCGAGTTGGTTACAGGAGCAGTAACGCCGTAGGGACCTTCAACGTAAACGGGGAGTGTTACAGGGTATTGAGGTGAGCAGCTGCGGTCGTCTAACTTTGTAAAAAGTCGTTTCGTCATACCGTTGTGCGCTTTGATAACTACTTCAAGACCGGTCTTTGAGCCCTTGGGAGTCCCTACAACGGAAAAGGGATGACCCCCGATGAAGTTCCATCGGTCAACATGAACATAGACGTACTGGCCGGGCTTGCAGACCCACCGGACCGGTGTCGTAATGGACAACTTGATCATGTTTCCATCATAGATCCTCGCGGTTGCAAAAGTAGACCGGCGTGAGCCCGGGAGGGGCGGTGCTAAAAGACTGAGGTTAAACAAAGCAATGCGTATGAACCGGATCGCCCAGTCGGCGCCACCCAGTGCGATTGCAATCCAAAGCGGAGTCTTAAATCCAATACCATTCAGGTGGTAGATCGAACAGACAAGGCCGGAGATGGCCAATGCCTGATGCAAACGATAAAAAACTTCGTACCCGCGCGCACGGAACATTGCCGATCCAATCATCAACGAAAATAGTCCTATCGCTGCGACACCATATCGGAAATAAGGGACCGGATAATAATACTTCACCAATGACCCACCGTAGCTCAAACTGAAGATATGTTTGATAACAGCATGGACAATTAGCATCAAGTATGTGACACGCGCAATTGCCCGGTGGTAGGTGTTAAACTCGGAAAACGACCAACCTGTTAGCCAAATTAGTATGTTGTTTCGCAACGCAAACAAGAATAACAGCGGGAATTGAATTGTGGCCATGATTCCGGCACGATCACCACTGTACCGCATCATTTGCTTCCAGCGTGAGTTGAAGAGCGGATCGTTGTTCATGAAAGTATACGGCGTCACCATAAAGATGATGTTGAGCACGATGTATATGAAAACAAGAATAGATTCCAGCCGAGTTGGCGTGCTGAAACTCAGCCAACCCCGGAAGAACTCGACTCTTTGCATATGTCGGGATTTTAACAATGCAGGCCACAACACATGGCGTTCCAGAAGCCGCCACGGTGCAGACGCGCGGTGCATAGCAATGCGGGCCGTGAAAAGCCGGACTGACAGTGCATGGAGTACACGAAAAAACACGGCGGCACTAACAATAGCGACCCAGTAGAAAATAAGTCCAAGTCCAAGCCACACGCTAACGGTTTTCTCTTTCATATTATTTTTCTCTCCCTCATACGCAAGGACATAAGCCTTTTGGGACACAGTGGGGTTGATTCGGTTGTTCGCGACACTCCAAACGTTGGTGGTATTTGGCTTTGAGTTGTGAGTCTGGCAGAATTTGAAATCGAATTTGTCGTATGCCAATCCCATTATGGTGGAATTGTAATGCGCTTGCTTGCCAATACAGTTTTCCACAGCATACACAAACAAATTGTTGTCACAAAAGCAGGCGTAGTCCCCCGGTTGGCATGTCGGGAACAGTTGCTGTGCAGCAATGGCACAGGCCACGCCCATTGCCTCATGGTGGTTGTATAGAGCAGCGTTTACATGCCCAACCCCCGCCAGGAGAAGCAATAGTTGCCAAAGACCGAATGAATGCATAAAACGAGAACAGTTAAGTAATTGAGTCAAGTACAATGAGAAAGACCAAAGCTCTAGCTTGGCTAGATCAGTTTGCTTAAATGCTACCGCTCTAAGCCCGGGGACGAAAACTTTAAAAAGGACTCCACACTTTTCCTAAGCACGCAAGCCAATTGAGTTATTATCAAATACACATCCTTTAAAAACATTGGAAATCGGAGCTTTCCACGGCGCTCCGATGTTTCAAGCTTTGTATTTTGTAATGCGCATTCACTTTAGGTTCCGCACTTTTGAGAAGTATTTACGCTATGCACATTAGACCCAAATAATTATGTATACCCATTTTTTAAACCGTTAAACATGCTATTAAATGTTTGTTTATACAGTGCGATTTCAACAACTGCGCATAGATACTCGGCACTATGCACAGAAGCCGTTGATTTCATGTAGCCCTTGCCCTGAGGCGTTCCTGCATAGTAAGAAATACATCCAAGCAAATAACAGAGAAAAATATATAAAATAAAATAAAAAAAAAAACACGGCATAATTTCCAAATATACTTTATATCTACTGTATTTAGAGCTGACCAGCGGTGTTGAAGATGTGGAGGTTCGTAGTGAGCTTCTTCTCCAAGGTCTTCTCACCCTCACGGACCCAAACACGCGGGTCGAAGTACTTCTTGTTCGGCTTGTCATCGCCCTCGGGGTTACCGACGGGCTTCATCAAGTAGTCCTTCTTCGTCAAGATGTAGTCACGAATACCCTCCAAGTAGGCGTACTGCGTGTCAGTGTCGACGTTAACCTTAACGACACCGTGGGAGATGGCGGTCTTGAAATCCTTCTCCTCGGAGCCAGAGCCACCGTGGAACACCAGGTAAAGCGGCTTGTCCGACTTCGACTTGATGTGCTCCTTGGCGTAGGCCTGGTGGCCACCCAAAAGCTCGGGCTTCAGCACAACGTTACCGGGCTTGTAAACACCGTGGACGTTGCCGAACGCAGCCGCAATCGAGAAGTTGGGCGAGATCGGGCTCAGAGCCTCGTAAACCTTGAAAACGGTTTCCGAGGTCGTGTACAGGTTCGTGGCGTGCGAGTTGTCAACACCATCCTCCTCACCACCGGTGATGCCAATCTCCATCTCGAGCCACTGGTTCATCTTCGCGGCACGCTCGAAGTACTTCTTCGTGGTGGCAATGTTGAAGTCGTCGGTCTCAGCGCTCAAGTCGATCATGTGCGACGAGAACAACGGCTCACCGTGCTTCTTGAAGTATTCCTCATCGGCATCAAGCATGCCATCAAGCCAGGGGAGGATCTTACGGGCGCAATGGTCCGAGTGGAGAATCACCGGAATGCCGTATGCCGGAGCAATGCTGCGGATGAAATGCGCGGCAGCAATCGAGCCCGCAATCGAGGCCTTGTCGCCCTCGTTCGAGATGCCCTTGCCGGCGAAGTAGGCAGCACCACCGGAAGAAACCTGGACGATGATGGGGGCCTTGCTGTCACGCGCAGCCTCCAAGACGGCATTGGCCGTCGACGACGACGTGACGTTCACGGCGGGGATGGCGTAGCCGTGGGCGTGCGCGTGGTCGAACACGGCACGGACATCGTCACCAACAATAACACCAGACTTGCGCTTAATAACGTCGAGAACCGAGGGCATTTTTAGAAGTTCTAATCAAGGTAAGTTAGAGCTGTTTCGAGGAAATCCACTTATTTATATACTCGGGTTCCGGGAGGGGTTACCAGGGATTGCCATGCCCTCACGTGATCCGTATGCAGCCACTTGCTTCGCGGCCGTTAGGGCCATCCTTATGCAGTACGAGGGTTCACGAATGAGCTGGCATTTAAGCGCCCGCGGCCGAAATATAGCTGCAGTCCTGGGGCGAGTAGCAACAATGGCTAATTATACATAGTGTATAAAGAAACCAGTGCAGAGGACCACAACGCCTTAACTTTTGACAGTTCGCTGGTTTGACGTACCTGTGCGGCCACACGATCGGAGCGATCTCGCGGCGCTTTGCATACGCAGGTGTAAGTGCGGTCGTCTTAAACGGCGTTCTCCCAACCACACATGGGAGGAGAGGGAATGAAGTCTACTAAGGCAATACATTGTGCATTGATTCTATACATTATATTAGGGGGTGTTAAAGTCATGTTATAAGTGAGGTGCGAGAATAATTTTTCAACGTATATGAGCGACGGTGAAAAATCGCGCAGGCGCGATGTATGTGTAATGCGCACGCCTTGAGTGGTGTGCGTACGCACCCTAATGAGAAGACCTCGTGCAGAGAGTGCGCCCGTATAGCGCCCGTAATATGCGAAAACCATTTAGATCCACCCGTTCCCTGGGTAGCTGTGCAGGCCTTTACAGACCAACGGCGAAACGCGCAGGTGACGTCAGGTGTTTTAGGCTTAGGGTTTACGCGGCACATTAAAAAAAAAGAAACCCGCGGTACATGATACGTGTGTCAGTTGAGCTACATGCTACTGATAGACGACGTGATATTGATAGACGACATGATACTGATGGCCACGGGTTACTGACTGTATAAGTAGGCGGCGTTGCAGCCGGGTGAAGGGCGGTAAGGGCAAGGTGGGGTTGAGCGTACCCCTACAAAGCTTAGCAGTTCGTGCCGTTAGCGGTCAGTGTACATACATTCAGGCGCACGAGCATTTAGCAGCGGTGTGCGGCAGCAGGTCATGCGGAGCCGCAGCAGCACCCAAGGCGCAGTACGATTGAGACATGTAGGACCCTTTATGGTTTTTAGAAAGCATTGCTAAGTGAAAGCCCCAACTATTAAACTCATTTATAGATTTATTAGGTCTACGTAGGTGTTGGAAGGCGACATTCGGGATGTGTTTGAACCTTAGATGCGGGTAAGCAAAGCTATTTTTAGAATATAGGCTCAACAACAGATTGATAGTACTCACCATACAAAGCGGTTGATGTCAGGACAACGGATATGTACGCATTAACTACGAGATCGCCGCAAAGTCCCGCTCACGAATTTGCCGTTGAATCCCGATTTGCGGAGTTAGAGTGGGCTCAGCTGGTGTGGTACCACCCGCACGCTATGCGGGGTACAGGGTTGTTGGATTGAGCCCGGATCGTGCAGGCTCACCATACGTCGACTTAACTGGAGCTTGGGTGCCCAGATTTTGCTTAGCAGTTACATCAACATCGTCAAAACCTCAAATATAGTGCCCGTTATCGCGCGCATAAATAGATCGAACGAGTAGGTCTACAGTTTGATTGAACGAAACTAGGTCTTAAGCGGGTAAAGTTTTCCGAAGATTCACTGTTCCATATCTTGTATTGCCGACATTATCTTTGGCAAACCGCGTAGACGTACCCCATTCAGTTGTTTTTTCCATAAAAACTCGCTAGCTAGCCTGCATCAGTCCAGCACAGCAACCCCCGGGGACCTTCGGTGAAATAAAAAACACCGATAGGAAAAAAAAAAAAAACACCGCAACAACGCGTCAGCTTACCAAAAGTATCCTGCATAAACTGATATGCTCGCCAAATTACACCGGCGATCAAAATCACAGGGATCAGGCATTCAACAGCCCGTGAATCTGGAAAGCAATGTGGACGCACCTGCCCCCCCTAAAAGCGATCGCAAATTCATATCCTCGACAACGAGGAGGTTCTCACGCATGCCGCGTCTCACCACTGAAAAACTGTTGGGCGTTCCCGAGATTAGCGTGCGTTCACACTACCGTGCCGACAGCTCAACACCACAAGAGATGATCCCCGTGTTGACGCTGCTGGCCGCCCACGGCAACCGTGCCTACATGGATGGCTACTTCATGCTGCTTCCCGAGTTGAACAATGATGGCCAGCCCATTGCTGATCGGAAATGGACCGAGATGTTTGGAACACTGCAAGGCACCATTTTGTCGATGTGGGATGCCGCCCAGCTCGACCAGGGTGTACACGACATGACGTTCTTAAACGTTTCCGATGCATACATGCGCAGCGTTGATTCATTGGGTCCCGACTTACAAAACGTGATTGTTATCAGTACCACCATGAAGAACCGGTACCTGCTCCAATTTGGCACGAAAAAGATGTTCAGTGAGTGGACCGCGGCGTTGCGTTTAGCAACTTTTGAACGCACGTCACTGCAAGAGGCGTACACAGGTGCCCTTTTATCTTCGAAGGGTCGACAAATGGCCGGCATCCGGTCTGTTCTGGCCGAATCCAAACACAAAACCGAGATGTGGTGTGAGGTGCGATTCGGCGTTGGCATGCCGTGGAAACGTGTTTGGGTCGTAGTTCTGCCCAATGCCGTGATTAAGAGCAAAAAAGAACGCAAGCAGAAGGGCCATTTGGGGAAAATTGAAATCTATGCTGACCCGAAGGACAAGAAAAAGAAGCCATTGGCAACGATCCATAGAGCATTTTCGGCATTTGCCGTGTTCCCCGAGAAGGCCATCCTGGTTAATTCGAGTACGCTCGTCAAAATGGAATGTTTTGTGGAGTTTGAAAACGACAATGAAATCAGGGAAAGCTCGGTGTTTGTGATGCCCGAAGCCCAACCTGGATTACAAGGATTTGAGACTTTGATTCGATTTTTGATACCCATTTATGACGTGTTCGCTCTCTATGGCCGCCCTAAACGCCTCAATGCCGACAAAAATGATTTGAATTCGCTGCTTTTCGCTATGCCGACACTCCCGCGAGTTTACTACCTTGATGTTGTGGATGTATACATGCTGGCGTCATTACCGGACAGCCAGGCATGGTCTGCGGATGAATGGAGTACGAAAATTAAGGAACTGCTGGCACGTAAAATGGCCGTCGGCTTCAAGGGCACCGGAGACCTGCAAAAGTCGCCGATGTCCACGGGCAGTAGTTCGATACGACGGGGCCGAAGAGATAGCCAGTCCAGTTCGCTTTTGTTACCGAATAAGAGTGCGCCTAAGCAGCGGGCGGTGTCAGATCCCAACGGGATTCCCAACGTGTTCCAGTCGACGTTTGGCAGCTCTTCGCCTTCTTTAGTCAACAGTGAGTCCACGAACGGCGAAACAAGCTCGGTTTCCCTCAACAGCCACGCTCCGGTGAACCCATCACCTCTGCAATACTCGCGCCCGGCTCCAAAGGCTCCGAACGACCGGAGTCCTGCGTACAACCCCATCGGTCCCCAATCGTCACCGGGGAAGACCGCTCGTGAAATGGAGAATTTGCCCATGAGCCGTTCACGGCAACAACTGGCTCCGCCTGGTTCCAGCAGTGTTGAAAGCACCGTGCCGAATGGGTCCAAACCTTCAAGCAGCCCGTTAAAGAGGAACCCGTATGCGAACTCAGGATCTGCTAACAACTTAGGGGACCCGATTGGGGCACCCCGCGGGCCGCGGGAGATGAATTCGAGTGCTCACAAGTACCATAAGTCGGATGGTGGTGATTACCAAAACGGGCTGCTGTCGCCGAACCTCAATGACATGAACTTCTTTGGGTCCCCGCAACCAGGTACCAGCTCCACACCGGACATCACGGTTACTGATGGAGATCAAAGAAGGAATCCGTATGCGGCGAACACACCTGCATCTTCCTCGAAGAACTTATTGCACCCGCAGGGGCAGCAGCCGCCCGACAGTCGCAATTCGAAAATTACCATATCATCGTTCGAATCATATGCGTCTGCCGAGGACAGTTTGTCGTTTGCCGATGCTACAACTTCTGCTCCGGCTTCCGCTCCAGAACCAGCCACAGAACTGAAAAAGCAGGATTTGTTTGACCCGACTTACCGTCCGTCGCACCAATCCTATGCTGATTACAGCGAGTATATGCGGCAGTATTTGAAGAATTTGTCAACTAACAATAAAACTGATCCGTCGGCACCGGATGGTGCACAGATGATAGGCGCTGCACCAGTGCGACATGTCACTGCAATCAACACTGCCACTAGTAACCCGGTCAGCAGTGAACTCGACAACACGCCGCCGGGCTCGCCGCTGGATAATCACAGCCGGGCGCAGCTGCTGGATACCCCGATCCGCACGCCGGCGATCTCGTCGAACAACATTTCACCTAATCAAGCGCAGAGCGAAATGAGCCCGCCGCAATCGACGGCACTCTCAGCCCCGCGTATTGCGGCATACCCCAACGCTCCTGGGTCGCCGGGCGTTTCGAAAACATCCCCACGCCATGCTTTTGATCAGCAGAAGCCCCAGGGCCCCAGGCCAGACCCGGGCGTTAGAGCCGCCCAGCCGGCACCGCAACAGATGCCGCAGCCACAACAGATGCCGCAACCACAACAGATGCCGCAGCCAATGCCACAGCCAATGCCACAAGCTCCCCAGAGGTACGGAAGTCCTTCTGGTAGGCCTCGTGGTGGGTCGGGTGGGGAACAAACTTATCCGGGGGCTCAATACTCTCAGCAGCCATTGCAACCCCCGCAGCCTTTTGGGGGCCCTCCTCGCCAGGGCTCTCCTGGATCAAGACCAGGTTCTAGGCCAGGAACTCCCGGAGCTGCTTATACTCCTTACGCGTCTGATCAATTACCGCACCCGGGCTCGCCAATGGCTGGGTCGCCAATGCGTGGCAATTCGCCAATGGGGAGGCCTATGGGTGGCCCAATGGGGACGCCTATGGGAGGTCCAATCGGCACAGCGATGGCAGGTCCAATGGGACGAATGCCTATGGGTGGCCCCATGGGTGTCCCGTTTGGCGGTCCAATGAGGAATCCTTACGCACCACAGATGGGGGGACCAATGAGAGGACCCATGGGAGGACCCATGGGAGGTCCAATGGGAGGTCCAATGGGAGGTCCTATGGGAGGTCCTATGGGAGGTCCAATAGGCACACCAATGGCCGGTCCGATACCTATGGGTGGTCCATCCGGAGGTCCAATGGGTGGCCCACGTCCCATGGGAGATGGATACAATGGAGGCTATCCGAAACCTGGTGCTCAGCAGGCTTCGCAACGGCCCGGCAACAACCCGTATGCTATAGTTGGTACCCCCGGCGCACAGCCCAATGCTGCTAAAACCGGTCCTCGGCCCCTAAATGAAGTCCGTGCTCAGCAGCTAAGGTCTGCACGCACGCAAGCCATGGAAGGTGGCGGCGGTTACAGTATGTAAGCTTAGTTTCTACAGATCTACATTATGGAAATTCACGGCATCCTTTTGTTGCCCTCTCAACAGCCATAGGGCGCCATCTGACACTTCAGGGGTGTCCAGCAAACAAGCAAGAATGAATTCTTTGTAATGGTTTAAGCTAGTCGTGTAGCCATGATTGCTGGATGCGGCATGTTAGCTAAATGGGAGGTTACTGCTTGATATTGACCGTATGCATGTATGGAACGCGGGGTCTCACATTTGCGTTACACGTTCATATATGCCGTGGGATATGTATGTCAACGCGTTCGTTGATGCTTAAAATAGATTTAAAAATAATGTTTTATAGAGTATGAAAAATGATTTAGACTGGTACAGGCCTGCTTGTGCTTGTTTAAAGGATTAGCGATTCTCCGCGTCGGCAAGGTGCACAAGGTCTGCGAAACAGTTGGCTGCGAAGAGGCAGGGCGACTCCACTGCGCT
>JAJMBI010000058.1:48635-60829 GCA_030572815.1 Starmerella asiatica | reverse complement strand
CCAACTAGCTGCTAAGAGCTAACTAGCTGCTAAGAGCCAACTAGCTGCTAAGAGCCAACTAGCTGCTAAGAGCTAACTAGCTGCTAAGAGCTAACTAGCTGCTAAGAGCCAACTAGCTGCTAAGAGCCCATTAAGTATATTACGAGTTCAACATTGAAGCGACTTTATTAGCGACATCCGGCAATCTCTGGGCATCGAGCACAGCTATATGGGCGTACGGATGGATGCCATGGTCCTGGAACGCCCGCCGCGAATCGGTTTCGTCAACTGGTGCCTTGAAAGCGAACGTTGCGGAGGCAATGGCCAGCTCGTCAATGTATGGATCCTCAGGATGGAATGCCAGCATTTCTTTGGCTGGTTCAGTTTTGGCATTCGCGCCATCAAGTGCCGAGACTTCTTCGCTGTACCGCTTGGAAGGTAACAGCAAGTAATCGTAATCCAACTTTTTAGCCGCATACTCGTCGCATAGCACTTTGTACAACGGCGGCACAACATCAAATGGCATATTCAGAAACCGTTCGCTGATTAGCAGCCCCAGTTTCGGCTTGGTTTCTGTGCGACTTGCAGCTTGTAACCGGCGCAAAGCCCGCACGAGTTCAGGCGATTCTCCACCAGCATCGATCCAGTAATTCAGCAACGCCGAGGGTTCCGGTTGAGAGATGTCAAAGTCGGCAATGGCCAGCACGGCCAATGCATCGTTATACTCCTCGTCATCGGCTTTAATTGTGGTTCCCACTTTGGCATCAACAATGAGCTGGGTGAGCGCGCTGAGGTTGAATTCGGCGCTGTCGAGCCCGAGCAGCTGGCGCAGCAGACTTTTGATGGACAGAAAATCGTCATCGGTGATGTCGAAAAAGTCGAAATCCACGTTCACAATGTCTTCGAAATCCGAATCTTCCTCGGTTTGCTTCGCCTCCTTCCGCTTCCCCATTTTGCAAAAGTGTAATGACTGCCGTACCCACGTTGTAAGTGGATGCAATCTATACAGTAGAATGAGACGTAATGAGTGCAATCGATTTCAAGTAGCTAATTTTTAATGTAGCTAGTACAACGTAATGGGTACAATGTAGTGGGTACACAGTACCCTCCAAGGCTGGTAAGTTTGCAAACGATATTTTCCGCTTTTAAGGCCAGGGATGAGCTCTAAAATTAGGATGTTAAACTGGGGCAACAAGCATCGGTTAGTTTGCTTTGATTTCGGTGAACTTGTGTATTGTATATATCTGTTTAAAATGCGTACGTCCGGCTACAAGTTTAGGCCTCACATATTCACGTTTCGCAGCAATTTCGAGGTCTAATGGTCTTATCTTTGAAGACAATCCTTTCACGGGGAATCGTACATGCTGCGGTTCAATCTCCTGGTCTGCGTCATTCGAGAGTGGAGGTGATTGAAAACTCTCGAGTCCAATGGAAGCCTAGGTCGTCGACCATGATTTTCTTGACATTATTCATTGCATTTCTGTGTTTCATTATATATAGAAATTATATTACTGGGATTAGTGATGTAAAAGTGGTAAAATATGTAGCTAGGTAAACTCCGGTACATAGTGGGTGGTATTTGATATATATTTATAGGGCGCGGGTTGTAGCGGGAAAAGCCTCTCGGCAAGCCCACTTAAACGCCGAGCCGTGCCGGTAAATATAGCATCGACAAAATAAATTGGTTACCAAGCGTCCCTATAATCATATAATTTAGTTGATATAATTATATCATGCGCAAAACCGCGACTTGAGCCACCCCCCACGGTATGGGCCACTTAAGGGGCAACGTTAGATAATCACGTGGGCCACCGTGGCTGATTTCACCTCATCCCATGAACTTTGAAGACTTTGAGGACGTCGAC
The DNA here is from genome assembly GCA_030572815.1 of Starmerella asiatica. Taxonomy (NCBI): domain Eukaryota; kingdom Fungi; phylum Ascomycota; class Dipodascomycetes; order Dipodascales; family Trichomonascaceae; genus Starmerella; species Starmerella asiatica. The sequence goes on along the minus strand of JAJMBI010000058.1, from coordinate 58,985 downwards.
GGCATCCGGTTGGCGTGGAACTGTTTCCCGTCGACCAAGGTCGAGGCCACTCGTGCCGTCGTGCCTGTTTCGGCCCTTTACACCCCCCTGCGCGAGAAGGCCGACCTCCGCGTGCTGCAGTACGAGCCCGTGACGTGCAAACCGACGTGCCGCGCCGTAATCAGCCCCTTCTGCCAGCTGGACCCCACGGGAAAGTTCTGGACGTGTCCGCTGTGCAACTCGCGCAACACGCTGCCCCCGCAGTACCGCGGACTCACACAGGAAACGATGCCGTACGAGCTGCAGGCCGGCGGCTCCACGGTCGAGTACGAGCTCCGCCGCGAGCCGTCGATTGCGCCGGTGTTCCTGTTTGTGGTGGATCTGTGCCAGGATGAGGAAAACCTGGTTGCTTTGCGCGATTCCTTGGTGGTTACGCTGTCGCTGCTGCCCGCGGATGCCCTCGTTGGTTTAGTGACTTTTGGTGCGATGGTTCAGGTTTACGAGCTTGGGTACAGCGCGTGCAGCAAAACGTATGTGTTCAGGGGCACGACGGACTACACAACCAAGCAAGTCACGGACATGCTGGCTTTGGGCTCGGCTCCGACGGGCCCGAAACCGGGCCAGGGCCACCCTGGGCCGAAAAGCATGCCCGCCGCCGCGGCGGCACTGTCGCGGTTCCTGGTTCCCGTGGGGCAATGCGAGTTCCAAATAACCCAAGCGATCGAGGCGTTGAAACCGGATCCGTGGGAGGTGCCGAACGGCCACCGCCCTGCACGGTGCACCGGCGTGGCCGTATCGGTTGCTTTGTCGCTTTTGGAGCGGCTGGTGCCGAACTGCGCCACGCGGCTGCTGCTGTTTGCCGCTGGTGCTCCCACCGAGGGCCCCGGTCTTGTCGTTGACCGGCCGCTGAAGGAGCCTATTAGGTCTCACAACGATATTCTTACCGATAACGCGCCGCACCACGCCAAGGCAACGAAGTTCTATGAAACGTTGAGCAAACGTGCTGCATCGAACGGCCACGCAGTCGATATTTTCGTCGGGTGTTATGACCAGGTTGGGTTAAGCGAGATGCAAAGTTTGTCTAATTCCACGGGCGGTGTGATTGTTTTGAATGATGCGTTCACTACGTCCATTTTCAAGCAGAGTTTGCAGCGCGTTTTCAACAAGGACGCCGCAGGCAATTTGCTGATGGGGTTCAATGCCACGTTCAGTGTGCTCACTTCAAAAGAGTTAAAGGTGAACGGTGTGATTGGTCACTGTGTGAGCGGCGGCAACAAAACCGCTAATGTGGCCGATACCGAAATCGGTGTTGGCGGTACGTCGCAGTGGCGAATCGGCTCGATAACGCCCGCCCACACCTACGGCGTGTACTTCGAATTGACGCAGAACAACCAAACCGATGACCGGCACTTATCGAACCAGTTTCCCACAACGGTGATCCAGTTCCAAACTGTTTATCAACCGAGTCGGGGCAAGTCGCGGCTGCGCGTCACCACGGTTTGCCGGTCGCTCGTTCCGGCTGGGAACCCGGCACTGGCCAATTCGTTCGACCAGGAGGCTGCCGCGGCACTGATGACACGTATTGCCGTGTACAAAGCGGCCACCGACGAAAGCAGTGATCTGCTGAGATGGTCGGACCGCATGCTCATCAAGCTGTGCCAAAGGTTTGCCGACTACAACAAGGGCCAGCCAGAAAGCTTTAGGCTCTCGAGCAACTTCGCTTTGTACCCACAGTTCATGTTCCACCTCCGCCGCAGCCAGTTCTTGTTTGTTTTCAACAACTCTCCTGACGAGACCGCGTTTTATCGACATACTTTGAACCGTGAAGACTTGAACAACACAATGGTCATGATCCAGCCGACGCTGCTTAGCTACGAGATCGACAAGGAGGCTGAGCCAGTGCTTCTCGACAGTGTGTCGCTGAAGAGCGACTGTATATTGTTACTGGACACGTTTTTCCACATTTTGATCTGGCACGGCGAGACGATTGCGCAGTGGCGCAAGGCAGGGTACCAGGATCTGCCGGAGTACGTCAATTTCAAGCAGTTGCTGCAGGCGCCGCGTGACGACGCTGCCCAGTTGCTTATTGACCGGTTCCCGCTGCCGAGGTTCATTGACACGGATGCGGGCGCTTCACAGGCCCGGTTCCTGCTGTCGAAGCTCAATCCGACGCACACGCATAATTCGGATCACGCTGACTCCACGAACATCGTGCTCACGGACGATGTCAGCTTGCAGTCGTTCATGTCGCACCTTCAAAACATTGCTGTGGATGCGCAGAACAACTAAAAATAAAGTTATGTACCTTATATTAACCCACACTACCCCTTACATCCCACGGCACTTGAGTGCTCATCATACACATAACTATATGAACGGTTTGTACTGTAATTATGCATTGGAATTAATGTGGTACGTGTGCTTTTGGTGCATTGGTGTTGTGCTATATGGTATACATGCAATGTACTGAGCTTTATGTGCATGTTACAATGCACTGAGCTTTATGTGCATGTTACAATGCACTGAGCTTTATGTGCATACATGTGTTGTGTTGGGCTTGTTTTACGCCTTCTATCTATGTATATATATGTTTTGCGTACTCATGTGCCACTTAAGGACCACCCTTGTTAGACTCCTCGTGCTGCTATATCCAAAAATACTAAACTGGTAGTTGTGTGTTTGTGTGTGTGTTTTCATGTGGGACGGCAGTAACCCGTGCCACATGAACGCTGAGCGGGTAGACGCTCCGGACGAGCGCGTACGTGCGTTTAGAGAGCGTGAGGCGCTGGAAGCCGCTGCTGCTAACATTAATGTGCCCACAAACGACGATGATGTGCGCCAACGACTGCGCGAGCTCGGTGCCACCGTCGAAGTCGCCCATGAGTCTAAAGCGGATCGGAGGCACCGCCTCACTCAATTGCTGGCTAAACGCCGCCGTGAAGATGACGAGGTGGCCATGGAGTTGCCCAAACAGGAAGTGGTGCCGGCATGGGTGTCATTGGGCCCCGCCGAGCTGTTGGCCGCACGGGAGGCAGTTGCAGCATACACAGCACAGTGCCGTCAAACCGTACAAAATCCCCCTACAAATTACGCATTTCTAAGTAAAATGAATATTTACGGCTCGCAATCTGGCTTTCAACGCGCAGTTGCTGCAGTGGCTTTGCATTCCTCGGATGTGGTGGTGGCCGGTGACTGGTCCGGCACGCTCACTGCTTTACAACTAAATGACGAAATGCCGCTACTGAAAACTGCTAAATTGCATACTGGTTCGATAAGCGGGCTCAGTATTCTGGGGAATACCGTGGCATCGAGCGGGATGGGCGCGAACATCGTGTTAAGCGAATTCGATGCAAATTTCAAACCGACGGCCACTTTAGTGGGTCATTCAGCCCGTGTTCCCAAACTGGAAATCCATAGCTCCGGTAATTTCTTAGTTTCCGCCTCGCTGGATGCGACATGGAAGTGGTGGGACTTGCAAACCCAGCAAACGTTGTTAACGCAAAACAGTGGTCATTCTGAAGGGGTTTATGTAGTGAAACTAAGTGACGATGGCGCGTTGGTGGCTAGCGGGGGCATGGATGGCAGTGTGCGCGTGTGGGACCTGCGCAGCGGCGTTTGTGTTTCAAAAAACAAGCATTTACAGGCCGTGCATGCCATAGCATGGAGCTCTACATTAAAAACACGGTACGCAAGTGGCGGAGCGGATAACAGACTGCTTATTTGGGACCTCCGCCAGCCCAACTTACCGGAAACCACCATATATGCCCACAAAAGCACGATTTCCGCCTTGCAATTCGTAGGTACTCAGCTAATTAGCGCTGGATATGATGGCACTATAAAAGTCTGGCAAGACAGCAAACTTGTACATTCCGTTTTAACCGGTTCGCGAATCATGAGTTTCGATATTGGACCTGAAGGTCTGCTGGCAGGCCGGTGGGATCGACAAATAGATTGGCTGAAGTAACATTAACTTAAAAGACGTAAACAAAAAAAACAAGGAAAATTAAGGGGTGTACGGCGACGCCTGCCGCGACATGCCACGTCCGCCCCGACCGTAAGGGCGTTGTCCCCGGCCCGTACTACGCTCCTGCGCGAGCTGCAGTTTCACTGACTCTTTCAAATTATCGAGCTCGGCCCTTAAAGAGTCTGCCTCAATGGTTCGGCGTTTGAGCTGCATCCGCAATGCCTGCTCGCGCGCAAGCGGTTCGTCATTAACGCGCGTCTCTAACTCCTCAACTTGTCCCTTCAACGCATCTCGTTCTGCGGACAATGTTGCTAAATACTTTGATGACTGCGATTCCAATTCCTCAAGTTTGGTGTACCGCGCCTTCTCACCGCTCAAGCTTTCTCGTAACCCATCAGCTTCAGTTTCTAAACTGGTAACTCGCTTAACCAGTGCAGCCAGCCGTGCCTCCTCACTGGGTAACAGCCGTAGTTCCTCGCCTAGCTTACGCCACCACCGCTTAGTGTCGCCCATTTTATGCTCCAAATACTCGTTGCGTGTCCGAAGCTTCTCACTCCGGTTCTCTGCGGACTCTCTCGATCTTTGCAAAGTGAGAATGCGATGCACAAGCTCTTTCATGTGCTCGCGCTGCTGTTCCAACAAATTTTCCCGGTTCGTACCGACTGCACGGTAACTCTCGATCTCTTGGGCATCGGCACGATTGCGGGCAAGCGCCGCACCGAGCTCACTGAGTAGTCGTGATGCAAAGCTTCCCGAGCTATCGAGTTCTGTGCACAACTGCATTGTCACAGACTCCACTTGGGTCATTCGCCGTTTGGCCGGGTGGTCGTGTTCTGGCCTCACTATTTCCTCTTTAACGTTGGTTGAGGTGTCCATATCACTAGTTTCCTCATCTGGCTCCTCACTGCTGTCGTCGTCGGCAACCCGTTTACGGCCCACCCTCCGGTTCGCGAAATCCACCTGGTACTGGTCCTCGTCATCCAGGTAAAGCGACCGCTCAACTTCTTTTTTGCCAAACTTTTTGATCTGCGGCAAAGGCTCTAATGGGAAGCTGCGGTCGGGGTCATCAAAAAACTTGTTCAGAATGCTGAGATCGCGCGCATACATCTGTTTCGTGAAAGGGGACATTGCACCAACATTTTTCTTTAAAACCACGACAGCTGCAATCTGTTCACTCAAACTAAGTCCGGGAACTAGTTCGACATGTTCGGCACTGTTTAATGGCAGCAGCCTAATCAATGGTGCGTACGGTTTGCGGAATTGCGGGTCTCTAAGCTGAGCGCGGATCCCGCGGCCGAATTCCGAGTTTGCATCGAACGCGTTGTCCATCAAAATCATGGCATCAAATGCAGCATAAACGGCTATTTTGAGGTCCCGGCGGCTGGCAGGTACTAAATGGAAGGTTGCTCCGCGACGTTTCTGACTTTCACGCCGGTAAACCTTGAAATCAGTGGTGCTCGAGTACCTCCGGGTGGTAAAAGAGCGGTCGCATAGCACGGACTCGACAAGATCCGTCATGTAGCCAGCCTCGCACACCACGGCAATGTTCTGGTCCAACTTATTGAACTTTTTCGCTAAAACGACCAGAGTTTGGAACTTGCAACTGAAGGATTCAATGGCTGCCGGCGCGCGTTTGGCGCTGAGGGGCGGCCCGAGGTTCGGGAGCAGCAAGAACGGGTGCGTGGCCATGCGTTTGAGGTCCACAAGCATGCGCTTCAGTTTAGGTTCGTACTTTTTGCGACTCTGCTCGGTACCGTCGAAAAACGAAAGAATTTCCGAGAAGTTTGACGACACCACTGCGCTGGTGACTTTCTTTTGCAAATCCGTCATGCCCACGGGCAGCACGTAGTCGCAGCCGTCCTCGCTCAAACTGCGTTGCATTTATTAAATTATTGGTTGTAAAATGCAAATGCAGGTATGCTTAGAACCGGGGGAGGGTGAACTTGGTCGAGTACAAGGTGTTTGGGGAGGGTGTGCGTTGGTGGTACGCAGATGAGGGAACTGGCCGTGCAGCGTTCGTCTAATATAAGGGCCGCTGTTAGGGCCGCTGCCTCTGAGCTGTTAGGGTCGCACCCCGATTAGGTGACCGTGCTTTCGTGCTCAACTGTTCATACGGGTTTCAGTGGCAGATGCACGGTAGGTATAGATTTTATGGGAAGGTATTTATGCAGTATATTATTTAACAGCGGCCGTGGTAGCACACGAGGGGTGCCTAAACACTTTTGTGCTGGGAAAGTCCCGGCGGGCTCATGCTGATGTGCTATGTACCGCCGGGGCGACGACGCGGACCTGCATAAACCGTAACACCTCCCCGCCACCCACGTGACACGGGGAGCCTCAGCCGAATATAAACAGTATAGATGTAGCTGAGAATAAATTGGTTGCCTTGCCATGCTGAACGTGGTCGATTTATTTCTAACCTCATAGGCGAGTCCAGTTGGCTTCAAAGGGCGCGTAATGGGTTGCTGTGCTGGGTTTCTCAACTCTTGCATCACCCCAACGCGACCCCACCCATCCTAATATATACACTTATAACCGTAGGTATCGATAGCAAACGGCCATTCAGCTGCATGATCTTGATGGAACGCCCTCATAGTAGTTCCTAGCCCAGTGAGCCTAGCGATATTTCGCATGAGATGCTAAACGAACGATAATTGTTGGTCTTATGTATTATGAAGACCCCGCACGTCAGGCCGGCATCTGCGAATACACAGATCTATGTATATATAGATGTATAGAACACTTGTTCCCAATCATAGGCCCGCAGGAACATCGTGCAGATTGGCTCGTGTGTAACCACAAGATGAGAAGACAGCTCGTATCACACCCTCTTTAAATATTTCTTATTTTTAGTTTAAACTTCTTTGTTCGTCGTATTTAATGGCATCTTTGGCCCTCTCTGTATCCCTTTACATAACCCAAACGCTGTATGTATGGCTGAAGGGTGATCCATGGTCATGTGCCAATTCCCGGATCGTGAGTAATCCGTGATGTAAGCAGTTTACCCGATATGGCCAGCCTCCATGACCACCCCAACAGATAATGGCAGCTATAGATGCTCCCCCACTCCAAGGCAAACAGATATATAGAATATTACCTCCTCATAATTAAAATTGCGTTTTAATGCACAAACCACACTTTGTAATTGCTCCCCCCTTCCCCCCGTATATCTCAAGCCGGTAATACACGGCCTCGCGTGCCCCGGCCACGGTCACATGTCAGACATCTCAAAAGAGGAACAGGAGCTTTACGACCGGCAGATCCGGCTGTGGGGTCTCAGCGGCCAAGCACGGCTGCGTAGCGCGCGCATTCTGCTGCTGGGCTTTGAGGCTGTTGCCGTTGAAGTCGCTAAAAACTTAGTACTGGCCGGTGTCGGAGCACTAACGCTGCAGAGCGCTCGCGAGCTCACACTGGAAGATTTAGACTTTAATTTTTTCATTCGGGCCGATCAAATAGGCCAGAATGCCGCCCAGGCCTCGAGTGTCGGCGTGCAAAGGCTGAACCCGAGGGTGGCCATTACCACCGATCAGAGGCCAGTGGCAGCCCTCAGCAATGAGGAAATTGCCGAGTACGACGTCGTCATTGTTTCGCAAACCGAGGATTTGGCAGAATTGCGCCGTGTAAACGATGCCGTGCGTGCCCACGGTGCTTTTTACTACTGCAGCCTGCGCGGCTGGGCCGGGCTTGTGTTTGTAGACTTGGGCGCCAAAAATTACGAATTCCAAGTGGAAAATGCAATGTTGGACGTCGGCACAAAGGTGGGCCCGGTTACGAAGTGGCAGGAAGTGGTAAAAGTTCACACAACCAGCGACTCCAGCGAAAAATTGACATTGCGTGAAACGTTTGTGAGTTTGGACAATGCCGTACGTGCAGGAACCAACTTTGCTGCTCAATTTAAGCCGCGGCTTCTCAAGAAAGTGTCGCCGTACCTGCCGGCATTCCTTGCCGTGCTTGACGACCCGGGAACGTTGCCAATTGCTAAAAGGGCGCAACAGCTCGGTCTGCCCGCGTTAATCACCCAGGAATTTGTCGAATTGTTTGAGCGCAGCAAGGACGTGCAGTTGAAGGCAGTCGCTGCCGTCGTGGGGGGGGTTCTGTCCCAGGAGGTCTTGAACTACCTAACGCGGCGGGAGTACCCGATTCACAACTTGTTTATTTATGATGGTTTAGAGGGGGAGGGGCCAGTGTACTACCTCGAGAAGGAGCCTGAGGCTTAATTTTTTAAAACTTATACATGGTGTGGTTTGTGTTTTACCTTGTCCTGCAATTACAGTACATGTCACTTGGTATACCTATAATATATATATTAAACCATTGTATTCTAGCAATTCAACAATTTGAAGAAAAGGTGGTGAAGCAGTACATTCGGCGAGCATGAATCACCTGACCACACCCGCTTGGTGAGACTCATAAGGAAATAGCAGGAAAATTGAGTGAGTTGCTAATCGTCATTACACTTGAATAAATAGCGGATCGAGTGTTTATATACCTATGTTTAGAATGCAAGCGCCCTTAAATGCCGAAGAAATGCCATTGCTAGTTGGATCGAACCTGCTACGCTTGAAGCAGTTAGTCGCAGAAAAACTTAGTTAAATAGATATATACGAAGCCAACCTGGTGCGAGTCATCGGTTTCATGTTTGTTTCTTCCCCCCGCAAAGCTTCATAACCGCCGTATCGTTGCGGGGCGCGGGCAGAAAGGCGCACCCTGAAGTAGGCGAATGTCCATATGCAAGCGCATGTCTACGCGGGATTTCTTGGCGGCATGGCATCCGCAGTGGCTCTACAGCCCCTGGATCTCCTCAAAACACGCGTGCAGCAGCGCCCCCATGCTGGCGTCCTTGCTTCGGTGCGTTCTCTCCAGTCGGTTGGCGAGGCATGGCGCGGCACGTTGCCGTCGGTTCTGCGCACGTCGGTGGGTGCAGCATTATATTTAGGTACTTTAAATCGGCTACGTACGGCGTGTGCGCGGCGAAACCCCAATTTAGCTCGGGGCGAGCGGCAGAGCTCGAATTTGCCCCGCATCAGCGCTTTGGCGAACGTCACCACCGGTGCAGTCGCCCGCGCCGCTGTGGGGTTCGTATTGATGCCTATAACCGTGATTAAAGTGCGGTTCGAGTCGAATTTGTTCGCTTACCGCACGATTGCAGAGGCCGCGCGCGAGATTATACGCGGCTCGGGGTTCCGGGGACTTTTTGCGGGCTACGGCGCCACTGTTAGCCGTGATGCGCCCTATGCGGGGCTTTATATGGTTTTTTACGAGTCTATAAAGGATGCTTTGCAAGGATTACCTGGGCCATTGGCCAATGCCACGGCGGCGGTTGCTGCTGCCGTGCTCGCATCGACGGTTACTGCGCCGTTCGACACAGTTAAAACACGCATTCAGGTAAGTCGCGCACCATTGTCGTTCTTGGCGGCGTGGCGTGAGGTTACCCGTGCGGGACAGGCAGCGCTGTTTGACGGGTTGAGTTTACGACTGGCTCGTAAGGGCCTCAGTGCTGGAATCAGCTGGGGGATCTACGAGGAGTTGGTGAAGGCGCTTTCATGATTGTATATATATGGGTGAAGCATGTGTAGTATATGCAGCAGTTGAGATCATCGACTGTAAAGTACATATCATAATGCTTGGTTTTTAATTGAGGGCTATAACAAGAAACTTATAGATACCACGAAGGTGAGACTCAGTCACAAGTGTTTGTGCAGCAGTTGAGGCTGTGGTGTACTTGAAGTACATAGTTTCTAACATATCGTAACGCTTTAGTGTACCAAGAACGTTTGTGCAGCAGTTAAGGCTGTGGTGTACTTGAAGTACATAGTTTCTAACATATCGTAACGCTTTAGTGTACCAAGAACGTTTGTGCAGCAGTTAAGGCTGTGGTGTACTTGAAGTACATAGTTTCTAACATATCGTAACGCTTTAGTGTACCAAGAACGTTTGTGCAGCAGTTAAGGCTGTGGTGTACTTGAAGTACATAGTTTCTAGCATATCATAACGCTTTAGTGTACCACGAACATTTGTGCAGCAGTTTAGGCTATGGTGTACTTAAAGTACATAGTTTCTAACATATCATAACGCTTTAGTGTACCACGAACATTTGTGCAGCAGTTTAGGCTATGGTGTACTTAAAGTACATAGTTTCTAACATATCATAACGCTTTAGTGTACCACGAACATTTGTGCAGCAGTTTAGGCTATGGTGTACTTAAAGTACATAGTTTCTAACATATCATAACGCTTGGTTTTAGTGTACCACGAACATTTGTGCAGCAGTTTAGGCTATGGTGTACTTAAAGTACATAGTTTCTAACATATCATAACGCTTGGTTTTAGTGTACCACGAACATTTGTGCAGCAGTTTAGGCTATGGTGTACTTAAAGTACATAGTTTCTAACATATCATAACGCTT
>JAJMBI010000058.1:0-48595 GCA_030572815.1 Starmerella asiatica | reverse complement strand
CATATCATAACGCTTTAGTGTACCACGAACATTTGTGCAGCAGTTTAGGCTATGGTGTACTTAAAGTACATAGTTTCTAACATATCATAACGCTTTAGTGTACCACGAACATTTGTGCAGCAGTTTAGGCTATGGTGTACTTAAAGTACATAGTTTCTAACATATCATAACGCTTGGTTTTAGTGTACCACGAACATTTGTGCAGCAGTTTAGGCTATGGTGTACTTAAAGTACATAGTTTCTAACATATCATAACGCTTGGATTAAATAGTGTACCACGAACATTTGTGCAGCAGTTAAGGCTATGGTGTAACGCTTGGTTTTATAGTGTACCACGAGCATTTGTGCAGCAGTTTAGGCTATGGTATAAAGTACTTATAATGCTCAATTTGTGCTCCTACTAAAGCGGAGTTCGCACAATGTCAATAAGCTGCTGCGGTGTGAGGCCATGGGGCGCAGACACACTAACACTAGTGAGCGAAGGTGATGCGCGCGCCACCCCTACACGATCAACAATGCATTCTTCTTCAACTGCGCCATCAATGTCGGCAAATACGCGGCCACTAACCACGCCAAACGATCGATGCTCTCCGAAGGTTGCTGGCAGATCCAGCAAATGTGTCTTTGTGGTCGGCACCAATTCGAGCGTGTGTTCATCCAGCACAAATTCGGGCACTCGCGTCACCCGCAATGCCGCTACAAGGCCGGCCCACACGAGATCGAGGCTCGGTCCTGTGCGGCTCAATACATATATTTGGACAGTTAACACTAGCTCTGTTCCTTTGGCCACGGCAAAGTTTGTTGGCGAGATGCCCGCGGCTCCTAACATGCGGTGTACGCGCATTGTAAGTACTTGTTCCTCGCCGGTGGGGTTCCCGGCCATTCCACCGCGGTGGATCTCGACGTTGGCGTAAATGCCGCCATGGCCCGTGAATCGCGTGATGCCACCGGTGACGCCACTTAAAACAGTGGCGGCCCCGGCCCGCACAACGCTGCTGCCGAGAGAACCGACGAAGTCGGGGCCGGCAGGGGCACTTACGTGCACGGCCCGAGGCTCATCGAGTTTGCGGCCAGTGGGACGCACGCCGGCATCGAGATGGCGCGCAAAATAGAGGTCGGGGGCGAGCCGGGCGAACACTGCGGGCGGGAACTCACGCGTTGACATCACACTCCCTTGTTAATTAGAAACTGCGTTTGCCCTTGCCCAGTGTGGTGGATACCCTAACCTTTGACATACCCTGTTTACTTTCAGACTATATATCTATATAAATATATATCTGGCTGCGGGGAGGGGGGGGGCCATATCTGTTTCAGGTTTTTGTCCAATCCCGTGCGGTATAGTCTAATTAGACCATTGGGACATGCATAAGGTGGTGTATAGGTGGCGGCCAGGGTCCTGTCACGAACTGCATATCCACCAAATATGGTACGCATCGAATACGCGTGCACACGCGTACAAACTGGTGTCAGATGAAGCGTATTGATATCATTACTATTAGGTGGGTGAATATGATCGTTAGTGGCCCTATATATATAGACGCTCCGCCGGCGCTCGCTACTCCTCGGTTTCAATTCGAAAAGCAGTGTGTAATTTAACTTGTATATGGCTACTTATGTATCAGATTTTGGTAAATAACTGCTGTAAACTTGGGGGAGTAACCATAGGAAGTTAGCCAGTGCGGCCGCTAATTGCGGAACGTATGCTAGCTACCAAGTAAAAGCAACTGGTTGTTTTTTGACCACCCAACCATCTCAATAATATATACAACACATTAACCGTCGCACTGGTGTAAACCCTGACGACCGCAACAGGGTATTATGTTTCATCATGGCGATGACGCCGAGCAGACCCTATGAGAAAGCTATAAATATGTACGACTAAATCTGGAAATCGAGGCCTAATGCATTGGGGCTCTCATTACCGAGGAACTCACGGCAGAACAGGTCAATATCGTGCAATGCAGCTTCATCATAACTCAGCTGATCAGCAAGCTCGCGCGTGCGCTGCACGCCGTCCTCGAAATCCAGGTTATAATACTGATCGAGCGGCGTGAATGGCGATGAGTTATAGGACGCCTGCTCCTGGTCTGTGCCGGAATGCGGGGATGCGTCAGGATTAACACTGTTCGGGAGCAGGTTCATGTTGTCATTAATCATTCCATTGCCTGTCATGTCCGTGCTCCGCACGCCCATTGCCATGCCATTGTTCGGCACCATTCCGTCCGTGGCGGTCCCATTATTAGCCATTGTCCCAACCGGCCCGTTGGGGGATGCGTACCGGCCGCTCGGTGCGTCCAACGGGCTTCTAATTACACGCGGCATATTTGAGAGATCCGGAGCATGCTCCATTTTCGGCGAACGCATATGCAACTGTCCGCTTTGGAGCTGTTGCTGCTGAAGAAGTTGTTGCGGTGGCAGTTTTTGGGACGTCGGCGGAGGCGCCAGCTTGGAAAACTGTTGCGGCAAATGATGGCCCAGCTGTTGTGAATGCTGGTGCTGCTGGTGCTGGTGCTGGTGCTGCTGCTGCTGCTGCTGCTGCTGCTGCTGCTGTTGTGAATGCAGGTGTGGATGCTGTTGGTGATGCTGTTGCTGTTGCAACTGAATGGATTGCTGCGTGTGCTGAGGCGTCAGTTGCTGCGGCTGAGGCGTTAATTGATGTTGAGACGTCATTACCGGCGATTGCATCTGAGGGTGCTGCGGCTGGCCACCTACGTTGTGGCCCGGGGCCACACTTTGCTGGATTTTCCGTAAGTCGTCGGCGCTGGACTTACTCGACGACGCAAACGCGATCATAATCCGCTTCACGAACTCCGGGTCGCCCTGGTTCTCTATAGGAACCATCGTCGCGTAGTAGTGAACACGTGCGTCGTGATGGCAAAGGATGAGCTTGATGAAGAATCCAAAGCTGATGGCGTTGTTACAGTTGGGATAATCCTTAACCATTCGGTCACACAAAGCAGCAAACGCAACGATGCGGCCGAGATCAGCCTCGCTCACGAAGCACGCCGCAGCGAAAAAGCGATTGAAAATACAGCATGCGCGGCACTTCAGCAGCACATCACACGCAAATATGAGATTCGACCAGAAATTGCTCGTTTCCGAAGCCAGATACGAAAGCGATCGTTTCATGATGCGGTCGAGTGCCTTAGACGTGCACTGCACGCATTTAGTAAAGCTGGCAACGGCCTGGTACGACAACGGCCCCATAAACAAATTGAGGCTGAAGTTTGTGAATGGCGCGCGGCCAATGCCCGGGTTGAAATCAGTGTACAGCACGCCCTGGTTAAGAAAAGTCTTTAAAACCATCTGTGCAGTGTCACGCCGCGTTCCCGGGGTGCTCATACTAACCAGTTCATCGATTTCCTTTTCAAACTGATGCACGCGGTAATGCACGGCTGTCGAGTTGAAATCGGGCACATGCGGCTCATTGTCCTTCTTGAACATGTGTAACGTAATCTCCTCTTGGAGGTGGCGCAGAGCCGCGACCTCGTAAATGACGCTGCTGCTGTAGTCCTGGGTCCGGTTCGCCTCCTGCACCATCTCGTCGATGGCCAAACGTGTATAGTCGTTATACACTGACTTCTGAGGTCGGCGGTTCGCCAACAATGATTGGAACAAAGTGGAGTACACGGCGAGCCATATTTTGTAGCTGCCAATGCTGTGAGCGTCACCAGCCTGCGGAGCGACCATCTGTTCAAATGCCGGCGCATCGGTTGTGGACGAATACGGCAAGGTGACACCGCCCATACCAAGGTCGTAGCACACCGAGCACGAAAGCGTGGTTAAGACATGGAGACGCTGTTGGTGGTACAGCTCGCTCTCATTGTACCACACCGTCAGCAACACCAAGCATTTGAGCAGTTCCATGTTTTTAATGCTAACAACGATGATCTCGTCGATAACGGTCCGGAGCACCATGTTGTGGAGCACAACACTAGCCTCGACTTGCCGTTCATCGGTAATCACCAGCGACGCAATGTCGATGATTGTGTGGAACAACACCGGCTGCGAGTTCATCATCTTTTCGTAATCCGTTTCAGAGGGACCCTCCACAACCGGGAACTTCGGATAAATCTGTTCTCGGTAAACTTTCAGCCGTAGCTCGATCTGCTCGCGCGTGAGCAGGCCCACCTTCAAGGCGCTGTTGTTCGGCTTCGCGAGCGTTGCGAACTCGAACTTCTCCAGCAGCTGGATCCGCAAGTCGTCGCGAGACGTCAGCATTTTCCACGAGTACAAGAGCTGGTTCCGCATCGAGACTGAGCACAGCGGCTCCTCATCGAGCTGCACGCGGCCGTTGCGCCGTTTGCGCGTCACCAAGCTCTCGCCGTCCTCGCCGTGGCGTTTAAACGGGGCGCCAGTAACACACTCGAGCTTCTTTTTCAGGCACCGCAGGCATGCGCTCACGGGGTTGTCGGGATCGCTCCTGACGCATCGCACTTTCAGCCGCTTGCAACCAACGCACGCCGACAGTTTAGGCGGCTGCTTGCGCCCGTCGTCGCTCTGCGTGCCGGAATCCGCATGCGGCGTCGAGTTCCCAGGCGTGGCAAGCGCTGTGGGGGTCGATGTGGCCCCGGGAGTGGACGCCGCAGAGTTCGAAACGGCCGCTGGAGTGTGGGCTGCTGGCGTGTGGGCTGATGGCGTGTGGGCTGATGACGTGTGAGTAGCTGACGTGTGGGCCGCTGGCTGCGCTGTGTTTAGCTTCGGCGGGGCCCGCGGGTTCGCCGTCGAGGCCGAGGCCGAGGTGGCCGCTACGGTGGCTTGCCGTGACGCTGATTGAAAAGAGGTCGGCTCCATATTAGTTTTAGCCGTTTGGGGTGGCGGCGGGCCCGAGAATTGGCCAGTTGTGCGGGGTTTTATCAACCGCGTGGATCCGTCGGTGGGTGTGGCCGGCGCGGCAGCGTCACGGGCGCCCACGGCCACGCCGATATCGGGCTCAATCATGCGCTCGTTCATTCCGCGTTGGCACACGCTGATTAAATGGCAATCCGCTGCTGCTCGGGGCCCGAAATAACACCAGTGTGGTGAGGAGGGTGCGGGTTTAGGAAAGCCGTGGGCGGAAGTTTGTTTGCCATCAAGTCTGGGTCCCAATGCATTAGCGGTGCGCACGTTGGGAGTTTAGGGCACGCGCCACTGTCTACAATGAGTTGTTAACCACACCAGATCGGGGCGGTAGGCTGGCCGCTGGCTAGACCGTAGATCGCGTAGTTGTTATATATATATATATATATATATTTTATATTTAGGATGAAGATCAAGGATCACAGCGTTCAAAGTAAGCCGCGGGGTGCTGATTTTCATAGATCGTGCACTTACTGCATACATGTGGCAATCGGTAGTGTATGATTTGCGGTAAAATTCCTGCCGGGTTGTGGAATGCCTCGGTTTATGGTTTTCAACTAGATCAGGGTTGTCTGCTTGGGAAGTAAGATCAGCGTCACTTAAACATCGTATTTGAAATGCATGATTTCCCCATGTCGTGATCAACGGCTTATGTATGCCGGCATGGCCATCCCATACAGATGATAGTAATAACTAAACTAATATTGCACTGCACTGGGTATGTGTCACGTGGTGTAGATCAGGGATGCCTGCTCGGGAAGTAAGATCAGCGTAACTTAAACATCGTATTCGGAATGCGTGATTTCCCCATGTCGTGATCAACGACCTATGTATGCCGGCATGGCTCATACAGATGATAGTAATAACTAAACTAACTAATATTGCACTGCACTAGGTATATGTCACGTGATGCGTTATCAAATAATGATCATCATCATCATCATCATCATCACTAAACCATCGTATTACCCCACCCATAGTAGTTAACAATCTAAAACGGAGTCATACAATATCGTGAATAAGTTAGATAATAATATTATAATTTAGTACTCCTGGCTGGCCTTGGACTTCTTCTTCGAGTCGCTCTTGCGCGGGATCGTGTCCGGAATGACACCGCCCTGCTTGATAATAACGTCGCCAAGCAGCTGGTTCAACTCCTCATCCTTGCGGACGGCCAGAGCAATATGACGCGGAATGATACGGGTCTTGCGGTAGGCACGGGCGGCGTCGGCAGCCATATCCAAGATTTCGGACACGAGGTATTCAAGAACGCCGGCCAAGTAAACCGGGGCGCCGGAACCGATGCGCTGGGCGTAGTTGCCCTTCTTCAGGAAACGGTGGACACGGCCAACGGGGAAGATCAAACCGGCACGGTTCGAACGGGACTGGTTACCCTTGAGGCCGACCTCAGTAGCTTTTCCTCCAGATTTGCCGCCAGACATTTTCTTTGTGAATTTATCGATGCTTTTGTGTTGTGTTTTAAGACAGCCCCCATTGGGGCGAAGGCCTGCAGGTTTATATATTGAGGTTCGCCCATGCCCTGCGTGACTGATTGCACGGGTGTGCGTTCAAATCTGCATGATCGCTCGTGCATGGGGCTACGCCCGGTGCGGTGATCGTACCCTCGGCCCCGTGCCCATCAGCCCACACCTCATTCTATATAAACCTGGTCCTCCCCACCATCCCGTCGGACCTTCTTTCCAAAGAAACACTTAACCAGAACCAAAGTTACTTTATTGAAATCCAAAAAAAATGCCCGCTAAAGCATCTAAGGCTCCCGCTTCCAAAGCCCCCGCTGGCAAGGCTCCCGCCACTGACAAGAAGGCCGGCAAGAAGACGACCACGACCGCTGCTGACAAGAAGAAGCGCAGCCGTGGCCGCAAGGAGACGTACTCGTCGTACATCTACCGTGCGCTTAAGGACTCGCACCCCGATACTGGTATCTCCACCAACGCGATGCACATCATGAACTCGTACGTCAACGATTTGTTCGAGCGCATTGCCGGTGAGGCCTCGAAGCTTGCCGCTTATAACAAGAAGTCCACGATCTCCTCGCGTGAGATCCAGACCGCGGTCCGCCTCGTCCTCCCTGGTGAGCTTGCGAAGCACGCTGTCATGGACGGCTCGCAGGCCCTCTCTAAGTTCTCTGCTTAAGTTATATACCTATTTATAGTAATGCTTCAACGATCATGTGCATGCTTCCACACCAGTTTTGTGTGCCACACAGCCGCGTACACGGTAAACGTGTTGTACTCGCATAGAACTTCAATGGCCACGTGATCCCATGTGTTTATGGGTCCATGGACCCACTATGTGAACCATTGCATGGGTGCCATGGGTGATTACATGGGTGCCATGGACCCAATATGTAAAAACCATCACATGGACCCAATAAACCATTGCATGGACCCAGTATGTTAACCATTGCATGGGTGTCATATGTAAACCATTGCAAGGACCTAGTATGTGAACCATTGCATGGGTGCCATGGGTGATTACATGGGTGCCATGGGTGATTGCATGGGTGCCATGGGTGATTGAATGGGTGATTGCATGGGTGCCATGGGTGATGGGTGATTCGCTGTGGTCAATTGGGACAGAACATGCCATCGCAGCAGCCTCAACTCTGGGCCAATCGCGAGTGTTCTATTTGGATCGTTGTTCGTTGTATTTTAAGCGACACCCACCATCAACAGCCCTATGTAGTCTAATTAGCCAACACATAAAACTATACTTGTATTTATACCACTACCGAATTTTCTAAAATGTCCAAAGACACACTGTGAATATTATTTTTAACACCATAGCTGTGGTTAATTCGTCAACTGCCTACCGGTTGGGCGAACCACCGAAACCGCCCCCGCACCCTACAAGCGCCACGAACCGCCGCGGTTAGGTTTCATCCCCATGAGTGCTCAAGAAGACAACGTTATGGATCTGCTCGACTCGCTCGATGTTTCGAGCCAGAAGCAGAAACCGAAGAAGAGCAGCACGAAGCGCAAGGACGTTTCGAAAAAGGCCACTGGCGACGACATCCTCGGCTTTCTGGACGAGCTTGACAAGCCCACGACAGCATCCTCTACGGGCGCTACGTTACCGCCTGCCCCGGCGAACACCGCCGCCAGTACAGCCAATGGCACCCCTGCATCGGAATCCAGCAATTTAGTGAGCGGTGCCGGCAGCGATGCCGGCAGCGATGCCGACATCGACGAGATCGTTAACGAGGTGAAACAGAACGCCGCGCGCGAGTCCAATGCTCACCGCACACAGCGTGCGCCCCGGGAACCCCAAATTGACCCCGTGGCCACGATCTCGACGTGGTGGAACCGCAACAAAGGCGGGCTGTGGAGCAAAGCGCAAGGCGCCGTTTCCGATGCAGTGCAGCAGGCACGGCAAGCCGAGGCGCTCGTGCGGGACGAATCCGCACATTTCAGCCTGAATGCACTGCAAACGCGGCTCACTTCTGTGCTGCATACGATTGTACCGCCGATTTCTGGCCACGAGCAGCTGCAAATCATGGTTTACCATGACATGGTCGGGTACCCTAGCGTCGATAAGCTGTTGAGCGAGGTGTTCGACTACGTTATGGACCAGGTAGAGGGCGGTGGCGACTTGCAACTCATTCCCGAGATGGGCGAGCGACGTGAGCGTGCTTCCGTGGAGGAAGGCGGTCCAAAACAACTGAATGCTGAACGTACAACGCTCGAGAAGGCAGTGGAGGCTGCCCATAAACACATTGAGCGGATGCAGAGCAAACGGGCTAGTGCTGCCAAGCCACAAGAAACGGAGGAGACCGGTACTGATTCATCGGAAACAGAGACGCAGAGAATATCCGCTGTGTACATCACAATTGAGCCTGTGATTGCGGCGCCGGCACTGCCGGGGGCCGAGGAGGCGCTTCAGTTTGTCGTGTGTTTGGCAGATGCTGATCACGAGATCGAATTGATTACCGTATCACAGGCTTTGCCGTTGGAATGGGCGCAATGGCTCGACAACAATGGCCAGGGGTTCCAGGAGGCAGCAATTGACCCGCGAGAGTGGGTGTCGGGCTGGGTGGAGGATGCTTTGAACCTCGCCTTTGGGGTTATTGCCCAGAAGTACGTCACGACGCGCATGGGGCTCACAAATGCAAAACGTAATGCATAGCACATTGCGTACGTTCATTGAATGGTTATATATACATTATATCATTTACGCCTTAACCGCATAGCCGCTCGTATACAGCTGAACCACCTGCAGCCGAACCACCTGCAGCCGAACCACCTGACCTTGTACTACGCTGCCTTGTTTGGTGTACACGTGACCCAACACAGGGTTACATATAAAAACCACCAGGCGCGAGGGTTTCTATATCGAGCGGATGCACCTCACAACCCCGCTCGAGTGGCCCCCGCACGATTGGCCCCCGCGCGTTTGCCGACGCCACGCCATCGCTGCTACGTCTTCCGGTGGAATTGCTGCCTATGCGCTCAATAAACTCGCCGTGCCGTATCGCATCGACAGAGGCAGGGACTATCCCAAATGCCACCTAATAAGGTATAACACCCAAACCCTCCAATTACTAGAGACTTCCGAAGAGAGTACAGTGCGTATTCCCCGATTTGATCCTATCATTGCCAGCAAGCACGGCAGCGGCATATGCGCTGTGATTAGAGAGAAGGATTCGTGTATTCTAGATCCGGAAACTCCGACAGACATCACCCCGGTCATGCAGTGCATCAGGGGTTCGGCAATGAACGACACCCACTTTTTAGGGGTGAGTGACGCTCAGAGGCCACCTTGTGATCAAGCCGATAGGTACTTTAATTAATGACCCTGTAATGACGTTACTGGCTATGTCTACCCCAAGCATATCCTACAAAAAGGTAAGAGTGCAGGGCGATAACGCGGTACTAATGGTGGAAAAAGCGAAACGCCACCTCCTCATCGTGACTCCCATCAAAGAGTTGATGAAGCATGGCGTATCGCCGAGTCCGTTTGTTATTCCCATCGATGAAGATCCCCTTGAGTTGAACGTTGGTCCTCGCGGCAATACAATTACCCTTTCGCGGTCCGAACCGAAAAAAGTGCTTGTGTACGATGCTGGGTGTACAATGTGTGGGAGGACTGCTTATATATTACCACTACAATGGGCCTGCTTGAAATACTGCCGGCGCCCGCTAAGAAGGTATTAACCCAATGGGCCCGGCAGTCACTGCGGAATGACTGATGTACAACAATTGTTTAGCTAGCATTGAACCACAGTCTTCAGGCAGGTTGGTCGCAGGTTCGCATCCAGTATATATATTTGTAGCCTACGCAGTAAGTATGTAGTTTAGTGATTCTATAAGTTTGACAGGTGAAGCCACACTTCTTGTGCATGTCGAACGCGTAACGTTGTGTGTGTGATACATACGTACATTACGTGCACGTATTCGCCATCAACGTGCATTACTTACGGAGTATTTGCTTGTACGCTGGGTTATGATAGCATGAATCACATAAACAACATAAGTTATATACATCAATTAGGCCTTAACGATCCTAAGCTTGTCGCCGTCAGCATCGACCTTCACGGTGTCGCCGTTGCGAATCTTACCTTCGAGCATCTCCATCGACAGCGGCTTCAGCAGCTCCTTCTGAATCAAGCGGTTCAGGGGCCGCGCACCATACAACCGGTCATAACCGTGATCGGCCAGCCAGTCGCGAGACTCCATGGAGAACTCGAAGCGAATCTGGCGAGAGGCAACGCGTTCTTGCACCTCGGCCAGCCGCAAATCGACGATATGCCGCAGACTCCTTTTCGATAACCGATTGAACACAACGATATCGTCCAACCGGTTGATGAACTCAGGCGGGTAATGCAACGCCAGCGAATCAATGACCTGCTGGCGCACGGCGTCGGTGATGCGGCCAGAGTCGCTGGCAGTCTTGTCATGCACAAGAATGTCCTGGCCGATGTTCGACGTCATCACAATGATGGTATTTTTGAAATCGACGTGGCGCCCCTGACCATCGGTAAGCGTTCCTTCGTCTAAGACCTGCAGTAGCAGCTTGGCAACGTCCGGGTGCGCCTTCTCGAGCTCGTCAAACAGCACCACTGCATACGGCTTGCGTCTTACTGCTTCAGTGAGCTCACCGCTCTCCTCGTAGCCGACGTAACCGGGCGGCGCGCCAATGAGGCGGGCAATAGAATGCTTTTCCTGGAACTCGGACATGTCAAAACGAATAACCGCACGCTCATCATCGAACAAAAAGTTCGCCAGCGCCTTCGTTAGTTCGGTCTTACCCGTGCCGGTGGGACCGAGGAACATGAACGAGCCAACGGGCCGCCGCTCGTTTGTTAGACCCGCGCGCTGCATCTGCACTGCCTGAGTGACCGCACCAATCGCCTCTTCCTGGCCAATAACTCGGGCATTCAGCGCATGGCTCATGGTAAGAATCTTGTCCTTCTCACCTTGCAGCAGCGTGTTCGTCGGAATGCCAGTCATGCGCGACACAACGCGGGCGATGTCGTCGCTGGTTACGGAATCGTGAAGCATCCGCTCAGGACTGCCATCAACGGGGCCCGCAGCGGGTTTAGGCAACTTCGCTTCGAGCTCGGGGATCACCGAGTACTGTAGCCTCGACGCTGAGGCAAAGTCCGACTGCTGACGGGCGATTTCAAGGTCCACTTTGGCCTTTTCGAGCTGTTCCTTGGCCTCCTTGGCCTGATTGATCTGCTCGCGTTCCTGCTGCCACACCTCGTTGAGGCGCGCCGACTCATCCTGCTTCTGTTTCAACTTCTCCTGAATGACCTTGCGACGGTCCAGCGACACAGGATCCTCCTCTTTCTTTAAAGACTCCAATTCGATCTGAAGCGTGGCAATAGTATGGTCGATCGCCTCCAAAGCGTCCGGCTTTGACTCGTGCTGCAGCCGAAGGGCAGAGCATGCCTCGTCAACTAGGTCAATCGCCTTGTCTGGTAAATACCTATCGGTGATGTACCGGTTCGAGTAGACTGCCGCAGTAACCAACGCCTGGTCCGTGATGCGTACACCGTGATGCACTTCATAGCGGTCCTTCAAACCCCGCAAAATCGAGATGGCATTTTCGACACTTGGTTCATTAACGAACACCGGCTGGAACCGGCGGGCCAATGCAGCATCCTTCTCAATGTATTTACGGTACTCCTCGAGCGTTGTGGCACCACAGCACTGTAGTTTCCCGCGGGCCAATGCCGGCTTGATGAGGTTCGACGCATCCACACTGCCTTCGGACTTGCCAAGACCCAGCAAGATGTGCAATTCGTCAATAAACAAAATGATTTTCCCCTGTTCTTTATCAACTTCGTCAAGCACACCTTTCAGCCTTTCCTCGAACTCACCTCTAAATTTCGCACCACTAATGAGCGCACCCAAGTCAAGACTGATCACTTTCTTGTTACGCATTGATTCAGGCACCAAACCGCGCGCAATCTGCTGGGCCAGCCCTTCCATGATCGCTGTTTTGCCCGTGCCTGCCTTGCCAATCAAACTCGGGTTGTTTTTGGTGCGTCGGCTTAGAATTTGGATCGTGCGTTTGATTTCATCATCACGACCAATCACCGGATCGAGTTTACCTTCGCGGGCAAGTTCTGTAAGGTCGGTGCCGAACTGAGCCAGAGGCGACTGGGGTTGTTGTTCCTGGCCGGGCTGGTTCATGTTCATGCGGAACTGCTGGCGTCGCGGTGTTGTGCTGAAAAGCCGCCGGGGCATGGCGGCAAATGCCTGCGTAGATGCCATGGCGTTCATGGATCTACCACCGGTGGCCAGCGATTTGTTAAATAGCGGGCGGTGGTGAGAAACCTGGTTAGAAACCAAAGGCTCCGCAGATAACATACGTACATGCATCAATTGACGACCGACAGCGCTCATTTGCGAGCCTCGGGCCGCCGTTCTTAAAACTGAAGCGTTTCTTAACATGACTTGTAATTGGGGCGGGGCAACGGCGCCTGCAGCCTATTTATGCAGGCAAGCCCCACCCTCGCCCTAACAACCTCGAAGTTCTGGGCGGTTCCAGAATGATCAGTCACAGAGGCGACAATGGCCAAAATTATGAGTTGTTGATTAACCCTTTTGCACTAAAAGTAAAGCAGGAAGCGATTTCAATGGTTTTGGCCAGCGGTATGGCCGCCAAGTTGGGGCGTAACTTAAGCAAATAAGATCCATCTGGGCAGGGGTGTTGAATCGATCTTAGTAATGCCTAAACCTCGGACGACCTTTATTACTGCTGTACGCAGTGGATGTGTAGTTTGAACCAAAATTTGGATAAATGATGGAAAAAAATGCCATCTAAAAGAACCATGAGTTACATCAAAACATATAACCGGCTAAATTTCGTTCATGATTCACACGTATCGTGCCTTTAGCGGCCATCAGCGTCGAACTTACTCGAATGCGTGAATTTAAAAGACTGATTTTACCTATTCGTTTCCATTAATTAGAATATATTGATAGAATAACGCTGCATACATGCGATCCATAACTAGAATGGAGAAGAGCCTTGGGTCATGTTTCACACCACGTAATATGCGCGCGCCTTATTTTTTTTGGTTCAAATCAGACATTGTGGTGGTAACGGTTACTGGGCTGGGTAAACATATTCGAGCTGATCAAAGCGCACGTTGGGTTCGCGCATAAACACCCGGTGGCAACAGCCTCACAGGAATCATCTCACTAACGGTACTACTTGAAACGCAATAAGATATAAATCGTGCAGCAGTATATAACCTGAATAAAACTGCCCGAGTCGCATATTTCCAGTTTTGAAGCAACCGGAATTTTAGCAGCATCCTAATGGCATTGGGGAACCCTAATCAACCCGGATGACCGGCATGCGAGTTGGCATGCACATATACCCTAAACACAATGTCCGTGCCCATAGCGCATGCACGCTCGGCCCGAAGCTTATTGATCTCGAACAGAGAACGGTTGATGGAAATGTTACTCTTAGTTATGTCGTTAAATATTCAATAAATTAAAGATATGATGATGCTGAACCTGGCGCCACTATGCAGGAAATGTATGAGGTGAGTGGAGGAAGTTTGGGACGCCGCTAGCATTGAATTTGCAACCTCAGGGGGGGGGGGGGGGACAATTGTATATGGGGAATCAGAACATATTATGAGCCATTGATGGCGAGTGGATTTGCTGTTTCTGTATCGAGTTGAACGATGCCTCGCGTGAGTTGGAAAACACATCATCGATATCGTCAGCCGACGAATTGGATAGCGTACGGCGTTGGGCCGCGTAGATCGCCTCTCTACGACGACTGCGCCGTCGGCGCCACACCAGTAATGCACAACCAACCACGGCAGCGAGGACTATGACACCAACCGGCACAGCCACACCAATTGCGACCTTGCCACCAGTGCCTAGTCCGCTTGAATTGCTGCCTGATTTCACATTCGAAGAAATAATCGCCGTTGATGTCGCGTATATCGTTGAGTAGCTGACTGCCGTCACAACCGACCCTCCCTCGGTAGTTGTGACCATGTATGTCTGCACCTCTGCACCGCTGGGTGCACTCACTGGCACTGTGCTGCTCACAATGCTCGAGCTGGGTACCGGACTCGAGCTCGGTTGTGAGCTAGAAGGGACTTCTGTCGTGCTCGCCAGCGAGCTCGAGAACTCTATGGGGTTCGAACTAATTGAGGAGCTAACACTCGAAACAGCATCTATAAAGCCACTGAAGGTGGTTGTCGACACCACAACTTTGCTAGTAGTGACAACCGGGGCGCTAGATAGGAGTACTGAGCTCGGTAAGGCGGGGGCACTCGAGAAGCTGAACAAATCGCTCGAGAACGTCTGTGTGGGGTCCAATGTGCTCGAAGTCGTTACGGAAGGAACCCAGGCGCTTGAACTAAATGTTGACGGAACGTAAACACTACTGAACGCCTCACTCGAGAATGTCTCTGCCGACGACGTTGGCAAACTAATTGCGTCGCTTGACGTTTCCGGGAGCGAAGAGGAAGTCACTGGATCAGATGTCAATGCAGACGGCACCACTGACAATGGCGTAGATGCCACCGGTGCGGAGGTTACTGAGGACGTTGGGGTAGCTGTTGGTGGTTCAGAAGCAAACGAAGTGGAAAGTAAACTGGACAGAAAATCATACGATGCCGTCTCACTAGGTTCTTGTTCGTTAGACGAGAAAGTTGTATGGACGAGAGACGGCGTCGAGGTTGGAGAGTACACAGACGGCCTCGTTGTGGAGTTCGCCGTGACATACGGGAACTCGTTCATTGTTAATTGAACAATTCGTTAAGGATAGCGAGTGCTGGCTAATTACAAGCGAAAGGTATAAAAGAAGAATACGCTCAATAAGCCGGGGGGACTAGGTCCGAGAGCCACGCACGACTTAAGGCCTTTAAACGCTAGACGCAAACCTGGCAGCAATTGATCTGTTTCAGAAGTTAGGTTACAGAAAGAGGGAGAGTCCCGCAAACTATAAGGGATCTGATCTATGTGCGTCAATTACCGACATGCGTGCGCATGATAGCTCGACAGCTGCCGATATTTGAGTGTTCCTTACCCTAATAAACCGGGGTTATGCAAACATGACCATGTGCTCGTACTGCTAGGGTTGGGGAGTGATCTACATCTCAACATGTAAGGGCAGTGGGTTGCATCATTTCAGATCGATTTAGCGCAGCAGTCGCGTGCGCTAGGGTATTATTCTCATGCCACTGATGCATCAAAAAATCAGCATAATTATCGATTCACATTCCGTAAAATTGCCGACACCTGCAGAAAAGGTAATCAAACCATTAGCGGGGTGATCCGGTAAGTACGGTGATGTATTTAATTACTTGACGGCCTGCCCACCGTGCGGCATGCTGGCCAGGATCAATTCCGGCATGGTCCACCTGCCCTATGTGTGTTTCAGCAAGTGATTAGGGGTCGCGTGCTGTGCCGTCTTTGCTAAGTTTGTCATTATTCAGGTTAGGGTTATGCAACTGTCATTAGTTTTTGAATAACCGCTGGTACCCCCACCCTCAGCATCAAATCATGACGATTGACAATACGTGCGGCTCTCTCCCAATAGAAATTCCCAACGATTCGTGGATCCCACCTGTGGCGTATTGACAACCCACATTAATACACATTCATACACAAAACTACTACGAGCTCTAGGTTTCGGGTTAGCATACGCATGTCTCACAATACCGATAATTTTAACTGCAACGCGTGCCTTCTATGCTCAATATAATTCGGGCACCTGTCATTAAATTATAATAAAAGAACTAGCGACAGTTTATACTGGAAAATAATTGACCAGATGCAAGCAGGAATTGTTTAATCACTCACGATGCTACACGATCTGCGATTTGGTAGTGGGCATTCCCCAAGGTAATGCGCGCAACCGTGCGCTGTCATGCCGTGATATATTTATTTATAGGCGCCACCCATATATAGACCTATTTGCAAAACATTTCCCAAACAGTTTGAAGCGTCTGAGCCATTCAATATGATTTATTTGAAACAATTTTTTAAAATTCACTGATCGTGCCTGTATTATGATCGTGTTTACTAGGCTGCAGTGGTGTCAAAGCAATTTTAATGCTGGAAGGCAACGTTGCAGATAATTAATTAATCACGCATGACCTACGTCATAGCCCTTACCCTTGTTGGGCTGAAGCTAAATAGATCTACATACGCTAAAATAGAACGCGCCGTGATCCCTTTAGTGCGGGAGGGGGGGGGGAGCTGTTACAGAATTCATGGAGAAGATGATGCAGGAAATACAAGTAAATAATATAATCATTAAAATTTCCGTCGCGCGCGGCGTCGTCGCGGCGGTGGCTTAGGTTCGCTGGACTCCACACGGTTCACGGTGGCGCGAGATGACCGTTTTTGCTTTGTAGTAGCCCGTGATGGTTTTTCCAGTTGTTCGGTATCCCCCCCTTCTTCATTACTGGGGACCTCAGCGCATATTTCTGCTGTGGTAGTTTCAGCTATATTTTCCACAGGTTTTGATGAGACGTCCACAATTGGATGCGGCTCCTCAAGAAAATAGATCGAGGGCTCTATGGGTGCAAGTTCGTAGTTTAAAGAAGTGTCACCAGAACCCGCATGCCTTCCGTTCTCAGTACTGGGGCTATCCGCTGTGGTAATTGGACAACCTGCAGAAGGGTCTGGCAAAGAATCTGCAGGAAGGCTTGTAGTAGTGTCAATGGAATCGTTCATAGTAGGTGTTGCCTGATCTTTGGGAGACATGGATGGAGGCTCTGCAGGAGGCTCTGCATCAGTTGGAGCTTCATGAGGTATATCCTCTTGAGACTTCACATCCGTGGATGTTCCTGAAGAATCTAAAGCCTCCACCTGAGATGAAGCACCATGCTGTACTTCTGGGTCTATTTTAACCCGTTTTGGCTTCCCACCAAATAACGAGGAGTTTGAAAACAGACTGTGAGCCGTGCTCAACACGTGGCGAATCTCCTGTTCCGGTTCAATTGCCGTTATCGGCTCATCGAGCTCACTAGCAGTGCGTTTCTTCGCGCTGGTACCCCCAAAAAGCAGTGAGTTTTCCAGTAAACGGTGCGCCGATCGCGACAGTATACTGAACTCTTCTTCCAAAGCACCCTTGCTTTCTTCCATCGTCACATCGCCATCCGTGGTGTCAACGACTTCCCTAGTATTTTCCGGAACGACATCAGGGGCTACTTTAAACCCGACTTCAAACAGCTTCCAATTCACATTCGGCACCGCTTCATCTGTAGAGAGTTTATCCGTGGCCTGCACGTCAGGTACTGTCTGCTTAGAAGCATTAGAGCTTGAATCGCGGGCCACGCCGTTCGTCGCAAGTGATTCTGGCGCAGTAGACTTTACTGGCGGTGTAATTGGCCTCTCCGCGGGCCCGAACTCGAAACCGACATTCCAGTCCGTAAATTGCACGCGCGGCCGCCATTTTTCTTCTTTAGAAGCAATTGAGCTGTGAGCACCAATTAGAGGCTCCACGATGGGCACCTCAACGCCCCGCCCCACGGAAACCCCATGCTCTTCAACTGATACGTCCGCGCGGTCCTCCAAACTAATTTCGGAATGATCGTCATCAAGATTCAAATATTCGGTGCCGGTATGCCCATTTGCGGGCTCGGTAACGAACGAGCTGGGTCCTGGCTCATAAGCGTTATAGCCAGTCTCACTAAATAGCGAGTAGTTATTAGCTTCAGGGTCATAGTCCATAGCTGCACACGAATCTCCGTCTTCGCTGTTTAAGGGGCTGTAATCTACCTCGTTGTCAAAAGAGGTCAAATCAGGAGCAATCACCTCGTGCACCTCACTGGGTAACTCGTGCACCTCACTTGGTACCTCATGCACTTCACTAGGTGACACTTCACTAGGTACCTCATGCACTTCGCTAGGTACCTCATGCACTTCTGGCTCTTGTGCTTCAGCAATTAAGTCAGGAGAGTTCACCAAGTCTTCAAAAGTTTCCCGGTTTCCCATTCCATATTTATTGGGTTCGTCATTATTAACCTCGTGTTCTTCAATAGCAGGTAAAGGACTCCCTAAAACTTCAACAATATCAACAGAGTCATCTGACTGTTCTAAATCATATTCAGCATTGGTTTTTAGTTGTGCAATGGGTAACGGTTTTGATTGGAGGGCGGCCTCTGCGTGTGATATCTCTTGTTCGGCTAGGCCAGTATCAGAAACCGATAATTCCAATGATGAATTATTCAAAACAGAATCATTTAAAACGCTCTGGTCTTCAGGGGTGCGTTTGTGGCCCGAATGCCGTAGCGCGCTAATCCGCTCGACCATGGCAGCCTCAGACTGGCGGTCGATGCGGCGGACCTCCTCCTCGGTTTGTTCGTGCAATACATCCTTAATTCGTTTAGCAATGCTGCCGATCCACGAAAAATCGAACCGGCGACGGGGCGCTTTGCGTAGCGAATTTGGCAGCTCTGCCATGTTACAACCCTTGCCCGCAATGGACCCGTATGCACCCAGGGCAGGTGAAACATGTTGGGAGTGAGAGTAAAGGAGCAGGGAGTATAGCATAGAAGTGAAATAGTACTGTATATAGCAATACCGGAAGGACAATGGCTGTAATGGGTATAGCCGGGAGAGCCGGTATAGCCGGGAGAGCCGGTATAGCCGGGAGAGCCGGGAGAGCCGAGCAGTGATAGCAGCAATAGCAGAGCAGTGATAGCAGTGATAGCAAGGAGAGCAGCGATAGCAGGGAGAATAACAACGACAGCAATGTGACAACAGTGAATATGAACGATTATGTAGCTAGGTGTGGCTGTACTATTAAAGAAGTATGGCACAGGCACATGTAAAGTAATGGTACCAGTAACGTAGAGGTAGACTATGTGCACTCTAAGGTGCTCTTTATAAACCAGGCTGCACTTTATAGGCTCTAATGTGCACGCTAATGTGCACCAAGGTGTACTCTTTAAACACTTGCTTGTTGAGTCAATCCAAGGTGTGGGCTGATTTAAAAGCTACCCATGTGCATCAATCTGCCGCTGTGCTACAGTCAGAAAACCTGCAAATCCGGTATATAAATATATATGGCTTCAGTTGCTCTTTTTGTAACCCGTCATTCGCTATGGATGCAGGCCGTAAAGCCCCAGCCTTTGGGGTTAGTGCTAGGCCAGGCGAGGCATGGGACCGGAAGTTGCATACACCGACCCCCAGGGGGTATTCCGGCAGCATGAAAAGCAGCTGGAAACACATTTGCGAACTTTAACCAGTCTACACTGGCGCCCACCCCCCGACATTAGCGGGATTGCTGCCGTGGACACAACTACCCGCACGGTGCCCGTTCTGCACCTGCAACTAACTCCGGAAACCGGCCACCGGCACCGCCAGCACCAGATCCCCGGCTTGAATAATACCCCGCTCGTGCAAATTCTCGTGGTGGAAACCGTTCAGCTGGACATTTACCGCTCGAAACTGCGGCAGATCGGCAAGGACTGGTTTCGCACTAAAGTCGAGGTCCGCGACCCCACCGGGTACCTTGTTGTCCATTGCGTTAAACCTAGCGACAGTTCCAAGGCCACAAAGGCCATTTGGACCCGGCTATGCTCGGAGTTCGATGCCACTCACTGCCTGCAGCTGCATGCTCAATTGAGCGACAGCTGGCGCGACCTGCGCGCAATGGTGCAGCAGCAGCTATTGGCGGCTTTCAGTGCTCGCGTGGACATGCTAGAGCGCGAGATTGCCAAGTTGTGGGCGACTCGCGACGTGCCCGGATGGAACTTCGGCACGCTGTTTGCCGTGCATGAAAGCCTCGCATGGGCGTTTGAATCGCTGAGTTTGGTCGAGGATGCCATGCGCGTTTACGAAGTGCTGGAAAAAATGACGCGCGAGCGCGAATCGCGCGCGTGGCTCGCCAAGCCGCAAACGCTGCCGCTGGCGTTCATGGGCGACCGTGACGCGCTTATTGAGCCGATGCTGTCGCAGCGAGCATCACGATTTGACGTCTTGCGGCATTTGTGGGCGTGCCAGGTGCGGCTGTTGCTGGCATTGGCGGCTAGGCACACCGATTCCAGTTCGTTGGTGGACAACTACGTTTTGCGGGCAATCAGGCTGGCAATTACGCATCTGCCGGCTCTGCTCAGCATTTTGGTACCCACTGTGGGCAAGAAGGGGGCCAATGCGTGGCTGTTAAAAGCGTGCCGTGAGTTGTATGGGCTTACCTCTGAATACGGCTCTTCACGGCTCGCTAATGGCAAGGGCGACCTATTGCTGATCGAGCGCGATGCATTGCAGTCGCTGGCGACACTACAAAATTATCACACACCGGGAATATTCAATGACATTTCGTTGCAAGACGAGGAGGAGGAGGTGGAGGAGGAGAAGAAGAAGGAACCGGATGAGACAAACGACGAAGATGATGAGGTGTTGCCCGAACTTGAATCGGCGAGTACGTACCATTCGGCGTTTTTACAGCTTACGCGCAACGCACTGGCCCACTTCCGCGTGGCAAATATGCGACGCACTGTCATGAGGTTGTCGGCACAGCTCGCGCTGAGTGAATACAGTTTAGGACATTTGAAAGAAGCATACGAGATCTTTGAAAAGACGCCAAGCGCGACACACCATGAGCACTGCGTTGCGCTGCTCGATATGGCCATGGACTGTGCCGAGCATCTGGGCTTTAAACATAAGATGATCGAGTATGCATGGCGCATTGTTAGTCTGCCCGGGGTAGTGCCATTACCGGTTTTCCAAAGAGCAATTGCCCACGTCGAGTCCCTGGCAGTGACCCAAGCAATGTCGCACAAACTCGATGTGTGGTTTGTACCGCATGTATCGCCCTACCTTAGAGGCGACGTAGAAGGATATTTCCTGGAGCTGGAGCTAAAACCGAAACGCCGCGACTACCCGTTTCTATGTTTCTCATCAGCGAACATTGTCGGGGTTATGAAAAGCAGTTTTGGACCGGACAAGAAGATTATGTTTCACACGCAATTGATCCCGCGTAACCTCGCGGAGCCGCATACCATTAAGCTGTACACACGCACGTTTGTACAGGGACTGCTCACCTTACAGTCTTTGTTTTTGCATTACGAAAACCAAACATTTACCTATGATTTATCTACGGATGGCGACGCAGCTCACGGGGATGAGGCTGTGGCTACAGGCAGTACAGCAACGCACTCCTCACCGTTTGTCGAACGGTCAGAGCCGTTGATTACCGATATGAAGCCGCTTACCACGACCTTTCATGCGTCTATCAGGCTGGCGAGAGCTTACACCCTGAAAAAACGCAATGTCGAGCTGCTGCTCACGTCCCCAACCGAGGTGCGGCGCGCAAAGGTGGTGATACAGCCTGTGGATCCGGGCGTGCAGCTTTTGCGCGACCAGGCGAACATCCCAAAGTTAGTGAATTTCACCACGGCAATGGTTAGTGTGCCAGTATTAGTTGACTACACAAACCCACTGGTGCAGTTGCGGATCTACGTGGAGTACAATGACGGGTTGTCATACGAGTCGTTAGAAACCTTGAACTTCTCGCTGGCGGTGGACATCGACTTCCAGGAACATTTTCGGCAGCCACCAACGATCCTCACCCAGTTCTTGGCCAAACCTTTCTCAACGGCACCGCTCACGTTCAGCGGGGCCCAATTACAGGGCTCACCGAACTACACGGTCGACCCCGATTTCGGGCGCGGGCAATTCGCGAGGGAGCATACTGCATATCTGCATGCTCCCGTGTCGTATGTGTTCGCAATTAACCGTGAACCCAAAGTTCAGCGCAACGCACCGCCGATGAAGCTCAGCTTATTTTATCGGTCGATGCTGGCCGAGATCCGGCACATCATGTACGAGAAGTTGCTAGCGGCATTGCCCTCGGAGGTCCAGTGTTACGCACTGGCCGTTGGCAAAATTGCTGAGGTGCTGAGCAACGCGTGCGATCTGGGATTATACGTCACCGGCGGTAAAATTGAAATTTCTAACGAGCCGTTGGTTATAGATGCCGTGCGCCTCGAGTTCGAGCACATGGACCCAAAACATATGCGGGTTGTGGAGTCAACTGTTGTGTCGGTGTTAATGGCCGGTCTTCAAAAGAATAGCGATAAGGACTTCTCGGTATTGAACAGTGAAGTCACGCTGGAGCTGCCCGATCCTGAGGGTGACATTGTGCACTATGTCAACTTGGAGCCCACCACTGGTGAGCAAACTAGTACGTGCTCGGTTGGCGGGGTGCTGCCAATGTGTCTTACCATCGACACGGTGTGTTTACACGAAAGTGACTGTGTCGACCGTGTATTCGAATACGAATTCGACCCGGCAGTTGAGGGCTGGACATACACTGGCAAAGTGAAAGGTACGTTTACGGCTAATGACAAAGTTAAAGAAGAATTGAACTTGATCCCGAGCCGTAGTGGTGAGCTGCTGTTGCCGAGTGTGTTGATCAAACAACGCTTTGTTGAAGATGTCCCGTTGGACACTGACGATGCTTATCAGCGCACGGACGAGGTCGCAATTGTGATTTCTGGGTATGAGAATACGCGCATCCTTGTTGTTCCTGATATGAACATGCTGGCCATCACCTTTTGAATATACATGTATTAGGTGTACAGACATATATATATATATATATTAAGTATTATGGACAATTGCCTCGTACAGACCCTGCGCTGTAGGATCTGCAGCTGTGGCATTCACAACCAGGCCCTCCGATTCTAAAAACTGTTTTGTAGTGGGCCCAATGGCAGCGATTTTCAAACCCGGGGTCGCCCGCACGAATGCAAGCGCCACCGAGGTATGGCTTGGCGAGAAAAAGACGATCCAGTCGCCTGAATGTGCTATCAAGCCGAGATTTTGGGCAATTGACAAGTTCGGTTCGGTGCGGTACACAATTGTAGTGTGAACAGTATGACCCGCAGCCTCGAGTCTATCTGGCAGCTGGCGGCGGTGGATCTCGCCGGCGAGAAACAACAATCGCGAGTTAGGTGCCAATTCCCTTACCATATATTCTGCCAATGCCACCCCCGTGCCGGCATTCTCACCGAAAACATGCTTAAACCCCAGAGTTTGCAACCGGCTCGCAGTTGTGGGACCAACCGTATACACGCTTTTAAAAAAAAGACTATCGTTAAGGTTCGGCAGAACGTCCTTGATGGCGTCTACGGCCCTTTGCGAAGTGACAATAATGCCGTCAAACGGCTCGGCGAGCAATTGCTGTGCCGAAGCCAGGTTTGTGCTCGTGTAGTCCATGATAGGCACAAACACGCAATTAGGGATCACCTGCTCGTACGGGTCCCCGCGATTCACATCGGCATCATCGGACCGATTTTTCAACAAAACAACCGTCATTACCCTGGTGAATTAGCTGTGCGCCTATTTGCCATTACACTGAACTATCACATAGTATATATACCTAGGAATAATTGAACCATGAGTTGAATTGGGGTTCAATCAACCCCTACTTAACCAAAAAAGGGGCGGATTCAACTCAAAACCGGTGCCGGTTAAACCCGTGGCTGAAAAACCTCAATGGGCCTCTACCTGCCCTTGATAACCCTTACACTGTCCCCTTACCTTGACCCTATTTTATGGTAAGGCCTATAGCTATGGTGTATAACAGCAGTTATGCATTAGAAAATAAGTTATGTTTATTTCTTGGACTTCTTAGGGCCCTTCTTCTCGGCGGCCGCAAGCTTCTCCTTAACGACACGCTTCACAATCTTCTGCTCCTCAATAAGGAAGGCGCGGATGATCCGGTCTTTAACGGCAGTGCCGCAGAGGCTGCCACCGTATGCGCGGTTCACGGTTCTGTGACGACGGGGCACATTGGCGTACTCACGCGGGCGGAGCGCCTTGATACCCGGGAGCTGGATGCCGGTCTCGCCGCACTTCGGTGCAGTGCCCTTCTTCTTGATATGAAGAATGCGGATCTTGCCACCGGGGGTCTTAATCTTCTTAACGTTGTTCGACGTGGTGTTGAACGGGTTGCGACGACGGTAAGTCACACGAGCGGCCATTGTAACTGACTATGGGGAAGTGTCCACTTAGTTTGGAATTACACTGAAATTCGAGGTTACCACGACCCGCACCACACGGTCACGGGACACCATGCGGAAACTTTTGAGTCGGCTCGAAGTCCCATTTAGGACCTGAAATTAGCTAAGCAAGCCCTAACTGGGACCCCCAGTGCGTGACCCTCGACCGGACCCTCGACCGTACCCTCGACCGGACCCAACTAATAACCGGTTTAAATGCGTACGGTTTAAATGCGTACGTCAATTCGCCATTCAAAACTGGATATAAATATTGAAAAAAAATATGTACAATAAAATCACCGTTTACTAACTGCCTGGTGTTCTGACAGCTCGGAGCGCAGCCGCTTCTGCTCCTCATATTCCGCAGCGCGCTCCTGCTGCTCGAGCGTTAAGGCGCGGGCCTTGCGTGATTGGCGTGCCGCGTCGCGCGTGGGGCCCTCATGCAGTACATCGCGCTGTGCCTTCTGTACGTGATGCACCCACGGAATCACAAGGACAGCGCTGACCACCGAGAAGCCGAAAAAGACCTTGGCCCGGGACGACATGGTGTAAGGGAATGGCGGGTACCTCTCGCCAAGGCTTTTGGGACGTACCCTGGGCCATGTTCGGCAGCAGTGCAATTGAGTCAATTAAAACAATATTAGGGCCGTAGAAAAGTCTACAAAATCAGTTTAAACTAGATCAATCGCTTTTAATCGATTCAATTAACCTACAATGTAGACGTAGCGTAGCAGAGCAACCCCCCCCATGTGAGACACTAATGCCCCAGGGGCGTCTCCACTTTAGGCACGGTGGGCTTAATTGGGAGGATGACTGGCCCCTAAGAGCATGGGGCATATGCATCATGCTTGCGCTGGGTGAGTGGGACGCTCTTACTAAGCACATCACGACGACGCATACCTTCGCCAAGGGTACGGGAAGGTCCTCGGTTAAGATTGGTCGCTACATCGACCACGAGGAGCGGATTTACTGCAGTGCGGCTCCGTTCCGCAAAAGAATACAACCTAAACGTGATGGAAATACCCGACAGTCCTCGCGATGACAGTGACGACGGAGCAGAGCTCGACAATGCCATGGTCATCGAAGGCTCGGACCTCGAGGAATCCGAACCAGATTCCGCGCGCTCGTGGGGCGCGCCCGCGGCAGAAAACGCCGGTTTGAGCTACTACACAATGAGCAACCACTGGCCGCACGCTGCCAGCATCCCCCGCAGCGAGCCCACCAGCATCCCCAGCGCGGCCAGCAGCTTCAACAGCACATTTGGTGCCGTTCCGGGGCCGTTTGGCGGCTGCACGCCGTCAAATCCGCAGTACATCCAGCACTCGCGGACGCTGGACCCGCTCGGCTCGCCAAATGATGCATTGCACGCCGTGCCGGGATCCGCTGCTGGATCGGTAATCAATTCAGCATCTAATTCGGTAACGGGGTCAGTGCCGACTAATTTCAACGGCTCAGTTTACGAGCAGCATGCCCAGGGACACTTGCCGGGCTCGCACATGTACCAAGTGCCAATATCGGTTCCAGGATCAATTCCGGGATCGTTACCGGGCTCCGTGGGCTCGGCTCACAGTTTACATATACCGGGATCCGTACCTGGCTCTATACCAGGCTCTATACCTGGCTCTATACCAGGCTCTATACCTGGCTCTATACCAGGATCCATACCAGGATCCGTACCAGGATCCGTACCAGGATCCATACCAGGATCCATACCAGGATCTATACCAGGATCCATTCCAGGATCCATTCCGAACTCCTTTGCAGGGTCCCGACCGGGATCCGTGCAGGGAACCATGCAAAGCGCGATACAGGCAACTACGGCGAGTACCGGCCAGTATAATATGCCAGCGCCAGGTTACGTGGGCATGCACACGTCTGCACCTGGATCCGTAAGCTCAATTGGCTCGTTTGATAGCCCTACAAACCCCCATGCGCCGTTCCGGTCGGACTCACCTTCGGTGGCATCCGCCTATTACAGCACTGCCCGCAGAGATTCCGCCCCGGATGCGATGGCTCCCTATATGTACCGGTCGTCATCCTCATCATACATGGCACCGTCGCAAATCGAGCGCAGCCGGAGCTACTCCCACTGGTCGGCGGGCTCGTTTGCGACATCTCCTCCAGCCTCGGGGGCCAGTCCCTTGGGGCCGCAACGGTCGTTGCTGAGCTCGATGATTGCTCAAAGCCGGGGACGTCACCAAACGAAGCTGCCGACGGGGCAGCTGATCCACACACCAATTGAGCCACCCCAATCAATGCACGTACAAACTTCTCACGTACAAGCACCGCATGTACAAAGTTCACAAGTACAAGCACCGCAACACATGCACCACGCGTCACTACCGGAGCGGGTGCCACTACCTGAGCGGGTGCCACTACCGGAGCGGATGCCAATGCCTGAGCGGATGCCACTGCCTGAGCGGATGCCACTACCTGAACGGATACCAGAGCGGATACCGGAACGGGTGCAGGATCGATCACTGGATCGGGCAGAGCAGCCGCCACCCTCTCAGACACAGCATGATGTCCCAGCTGAACCGGTGTTACAGGCGCGACGCACGGCCGACAACTTGTACGTGGCTACAGCCTCGCCGCCGCGCGACAACTCGTCGCCGAAGCCGTTTTCACCGGGGATCATCAGCTCGCTTCCGCGCCCGCCGCACCGCGAGGTATTCCACTTTGTCGGCTGCGACACGGGTGATGTTCTAAGTATGATGTCGAACGTGCTGAACACGGTGATTGCCGAAAACGACGAGTTATACCCGGATCCGAACGACGGTACGCGGGCAAATACGCCGAAGCCGTTGAACGCCACGGGTGAGCGGTTCAAGAACACGTTGCTGGGATTTCATGGCTGCAATGTACCTGGAATCGGCATTAAGGCGTATCTCATGCGCATCCTTAAGTATTGCCCGATGACGGCGGATGTGTTTTTAGCGCTGCTTGTATACCTTGACCGCATTGATGATAAGGGCCGTAGCCTAAGCTCGGAGAGCGATAGGTCGCTTTTTATGCTGGACAGCTTCAATGTCCACCGTTTAGTGATTGCCGGAATGACGGTCGCTTCTAAGTTTTTCAGTGACATTTTCTACAAAAGCTCACGGTACGCGAAAGTGGGGGGCTTGCCAGTTGATGAGCTGAACACACTCGAGCTAAAGTTCTTGCTGTTGCTTGACTTCAAATTAATGGTGAGTGTTGAGGAGCTTCAGAAGTACGCAGACTTCATTGTGAACTATAACGTGTACATCAGTTCGCCGTCCTAATCTATTTATTTCGTATTTATTACCGGATCTAATACACTACCGCTATACCTATGTTGCTACTGCGGTTCACCGGCCTGAAGTGAAAAGACATCACCAAATCACCCTAAACCTACATAAGCACGGGTAAGTTAGGCATTGCACAGCCTCCACATTCACGCAGGGGCAAACACCTCAGCAACTCAAGACTTCGACTTTCAACACCAGCTGAACCTCAATTTCTTGCAACTTTGAGCACTCAATTACAGGAAGGTGAATTTCTAACTAACGTCCTAATATTGTACCAACGGCGCAGAGTTAAACGGTATGGATGCATCTGCACTCTAAATGCACATCCGTTTAAGCCAAATAGCGCCTGAAGTGCGCGGCTGTGGTTCTACCTTCAGACTCATTTCAGTATTTCGCATGTGCTGTTTGTAAGGCATGCAGCTTTGGCCACTGCCGATTGGCATATTGACGTGGAGTCTTAACGGCCACGCAACATTTGTTCACGTTACTTTGTAGTTTCGTTCAGCGTGAGAATCGGTAAATAGCAGTGACTTGCACGCTGGTCCTCGTTGCGCTCGCACTGGAAGAGTACGTGTTTCGAGACCACACAATTCTGATCAAATGTGCGCACCACTGTAGCAGAAATTTACTAATTGTGGGACATTGATGAAATTATGGACAAGTTGTGAGCTATACATTCATGGCAAAGTCCTTTGTTTGCCAGGTGAAATGTGTGGACCATGTCACATGTGCTGCTGCCCTACCCTAGAGCTATTCGACACTTCCCTTTTGGGAAATTATGCGCCCGGCTAAGTAAACCTCATTTTTCCACGCAAAAGAGGATATAAGGAGCAATTTTGGACGAGCAGTAAATCCAATTTGTGTTTCGCCAAACACCAGGTCGGTGAACGGGAGTAGGATGCCAGAAACTGCGGACATTGAGAGCATGCCGGTGCTCATATGGACCTCAA
This sequence comes from Starmerella asiatica, assembly GCA_030572815.1. Lineage (NCBI taxonomy): Eukaryota > Fungi > Ascomycota > Dipodascomycetes > Dipodascales > Trichomonascaceae > Starmerella > Starmerella asiatica. Next base: position 20,069 of record JAJMBI010000058.1, on the reverse strand, counting down.
TGGTGTGGTCTTAAAAGGATTTCACCGCCAAAGGCTCAGGTGTAGTGACGGCTTGTTCAGTGGTGGACGGCGTTCTCCTCATCAGTATATCGCTTATGTAGGGGTTCTATCCCAACGGCTAGCTCAACGAGTCTGAAGGGTTTTATGAGAAAATGCATCTGACACAAGTGTGTTTATACAATTGAGCTAATGCGGCTGAGCAGTGTGACCATGCACCGTGTGGGTGCACTATGGTGGGAATCGCACAGCGTGTATATTCTCAGCGTTCTATCAGGCGTTCCAATGGGGTCCTCTGTAATCTTCGTCCACTTTTTAGGAATTTTTTGGCTATCGTTCTTGAAATTCACTAATGTAGCGGTGCCTACAACAACGTCTACAGCGATGCATCTCAGACCCACTCGAAGTTAGTATATATATTGGAGTAGAACATAACCGGTGTGGCAGCCACTGTGCGTTGTGCGTTAAATGGCAGTGCTTCAAGTTAATTGTGTCCTACTACATACACTATAAAACACACCATACAGTATTTTTAAAGTAATATGCTGCATAAATATATTCTAGCGTACAAAACATCGCGTTTGGCAAACGCAACGCATGTTACTGGCAGAAAAATAATGGTAGCGGCTGACCGCAAAAAAATGTAAGCTATTTTCATTATGCGCGGCTGTATTTTCGGAGCAATCAGCCTGCTTGACTGCTCGTAATAAGTTAAAAAAAAGACGCTTTTTTTTAGCGGAAACGGCGGGCCTCACGCTCAGACTCCATGAGGCAGAGGATGTCGTCCTCACGCACGGGGCCCTTAACGTTACGCACAATGCTGCGGCTCTCGTCGTCGATGAACTCGACGCGGACCTGGGTGACGCCGCCGCGCGAACCGGTGCGGCCGAGAACCTTCGTGACCTTTGCAAGCTTGATCGGGGCCTTAGTATCCATTGTGGGTGTGTTCAGTGTGGAGAGCAGTGGAAAATTTGGGTCCTAATCTCGACCCACCGCGATCTTGCACGTGAGCCCGCACCCCTTACCGGTAGTCCGTCAGTGAGTGATGAAAATTCTGCGCGCCCTCAGCCCTACATTATTCACGACTAACCGTATGTGGTGTCACAAGAGATAGGTTGGGGGTGGGGTGCCTACCTACCTATCGGCCCCTCGCCGTGGCTGCGTGTTGCATATGTGAGAGGGCACGGGTCCTCTGTGCGTGAAATTTCATGGAGCTCGTGAGTCACCTTGACGATAAGCTGCTGTTTGCCGTGCCGAAGAAGGGCCGGCTGGCAGAGGCATGCTCAAAACTACTGTTGGGCGCAGATATTAAATTTAGACGGTCGAATCGGCTGGACATTGCCCTGTCAACGAACCTTCCTGTAGCATTAGTGTTCCTACCGGCTGCAGATATCCCCGTATTTGTTGCTGAAGGCAGGTGTTCATTAGGAATTACCGGGATCGACCAAGTGCGGGAGTCCGGGGTAGACTGTGAGGACTTGCTCGATCTTCAATTTGGCCAGTGCAAGTTACAAGTGCAAGTTCCCGAATTTGGCAAATATGATGACCCCCACCAGCTAATTGGCAAGACAATTGTTTCTTCATTCACGAAATTGACGACTGAGTATTTCCGGAAGTTAGAAGGTAAAAATGAAGACGAGATGTTGGCAACCACGATTAAGTATGTTGGTGGGTCTGTCGAGGCCGCTGTCGCCCTTGGCGTGGGAGATGCCATTGTTGATTTGGTGGAAAGCGGCGAGACGATGCGGGCCGCTGGTTTGAAGGCAATTGACACCGTGCTCGACACGAGCGCACGGCTGATTGCATCGAAGCACTCTGCGAACCCAGAACTGGTTGCTTTGTTGCACAAACGCATTGAAGGTGTTGTGGCATCGACGAAGTTTGTGTTGTGCAATTATAACATTTTAAGATCAAAGCTGAAGGCGGTGTTACTGATCACCCCCGGTCGGCGGGCTGCCACAGTCTCCCCACTTGACAACGAGAACTGGGTGGCAGTGTCGAGCATGGTTGAAAAGAAGCGCGTTGCCCAGACCATGGACGAATTGACGGCGGCTGGTGCTGAGGATATTTTGGTTATTGGTTTAGAGAACTGCCGAATTTAGTTATATACTGCAATTAAGTATGGGTATGCTCCGCTTAAAATGTAATATTGAACACGATGTAGAGCTGGGGTTGTAGAGGTTTCCCGATTAGGGCGTGGTGAAACGCATAACTGAACCGGGCAGCCGCTTCCGGCATGGAAGAGCAACAAATTCGCATTGTATCATTTAATGTGTGTGGGATAAAAGGAATTCTTAGCCGCTGTGCACAATGGGCGCCCGAACGCACATTTTCTGCCATGTTTAACCATTTGGCAGCCGACATCGTGTGTTTCCAAGAAACTAAGATCCAAAGTTTGGACATTTCGCGGGATATGGCCATCGTTCCTGGGTTTACTGCCTTTTTTACGAGTTCGATGGGTAAAAAGGGGTATGCCGGGGTCGCTATATACGTTAAGAACTCTATTAGGGTGCTAAAGGCTGAAGAGGGACTGACTGGTTGGCTTTTAAGTGGCCCGCAGGGCCCCGAATACCGGCATTGCAAAGAGAACTTCCCCGATTCAGTGTACCCTGAAATGTCACCTCAAGAGGGTCGCAGAATTGACGAACAAGCAAGGGCTTTAACGCTCGATTTAGGCGCCTGCGTATTAATTGGTCTTTACTGTCCTGCCAATTCCCAAGGTAACATGGACGAGTACAGAAAGACCTTTTTCGAACTGCTGGACTGGAGGGTTCGGCAATTGCGTGAACTAAATAGGCCCGTTGTAGTGGTGGGAGATTTAAACGTCGCACGGGAACCTAGGGACTCTGCGTCGCGTTGTGAAGTGATGCGGCGCCAGCATATACCCATTGATCGCGAAGTATGGATGTTTGGCACCGTGCCGCACGCTGTTGTCAACATGTGGATTGAGAAACTCGGGTTTGTGGACACATCCCGCCGTTTCCACGCTGAGAGAGAGGCGATGTTCACGTGCTGGGACCAGCAACGGCAGTGCCGGGCGGCTAATCATGGTTCCCGTATTGACTATGTGCTTATAAGTCCCGACATAGAATGTTTGGCAGCAGACATCATGCCTGATTTAGTAGGGTCCGACCATTGCCCCGTCTATGCTGATTTGAGGCTACAAGTAGAGCCCCAGGGGACACACCAACTGCCATTGTTGGCCCGTCGACTGCTGCAGCGGTGGCCGCGTGCAATCCATACGTTTTTTAAACGGACCGATCGACCAGCTAAGGTGTCAAAGGAAATAGGCAGCTCAGCTGGTCGATCGAAAAGGGCAAATAACCCATTAGAGAACAGAAGCGGGTCAGTCAGGGCAAAAACTGCTAAAGTAGCAACCGTAGGCAGTTTGTTTGCCCAGCAGAATCCGTCGTGGCTTGCAATTAAACCAAAGGAGGCGCCATTATGTCGACACAAGGAGCCGTGCAGGCGCGTGAAATGCAGTAAACCGCCCCACGTGGGCGAGTACTATTGGGCGTGCGCGAGACCAGCAGCCGGGAAAATGAACCGCAATGGGGAATTCCGGTGCAACACGTTCATATGGGATACAGATTTACGAAGTTGATCATGGTGGGTAGGGCATATGCACCTAATCTACATGCATATGCAGACCGCCAAAAATAACCACTACAACAAAGAGAGATATATACCACGTCATTTACGCGCACAAATTCGTGCCAATTCGTGCCATCGGGCCCATATGACCTGTGCCTCTATGGCTTGGGCCCATGTGACCTGTGCCTCTATGGCTTGTGCCCATATGGCTTGGGCCCATATGACCTGTGCCTCTATGGCTGGTGCCCATATGACCTGTGCCCATATGACCTGTGCCCATATGGCCTGTGCCCATATGGCTTGTGCCCATATGGCTTGTGCCCATGTGACCTGTGCCCATATGACCTGTGCCCATGGCCTGGGCAAGGCAATGGGTCGTGGTGACTGCATACTGCAAAGCCAATTAGTCCGCTCACGTAATGAAAGTGAAAAATAGCGAACTACCATGTCGATTCGGGCCCAATTCGACAACTCGAATGAAGTCGGTGTGTTTGCAAAACTGACTAACTCGTATGCTTTAATCGGTATATCTGGCTCGCAAAACTTTTATTCTGCGTTCGAGAGCCGGCTCGGCGGCAAGGTGCCTCTGTGCCAAACCACGATTGATGGCAACCGCATTGTTGGCCGGCTCACTGCTGGCAACCGGCGGGGGTTGCTGGTGCCCGTGAACACGAGCGACCAGGAACTGCAGCATATTCGCAACACTTTACCCGATGAAATCAAAGTGCAAAGAGTTGAAGAAAGGTTAAGTGCATTGGGCAACGTTATTTGCTGCAACGACCATGTAGCTTTGGTGCACCCTGACTTAGAGCGTGAAACCGAGGAAATCATTGCCGACGTTCTTGGCGTTGAGGTTTTCCGGCAAACCATTGCGGGCAACACCTTGGTTGGCTCATTTGCCACGATTACGAACGTTGGCGGGTTGGTGCACCCGCAAACCTCGGTGGAAGATCAAGAAGAGCTGTCGTCTTTGGTGCAGGTGCCCCTGGTGGCCGGCACGGTGAATAGAGGCTCCGCAGTAGTGGGCGGCGGATTAGTTGCTAATGACTGGCTCGCCGTGGTGGGATATGACACAACTGCCCCGGAATTGCACGTTATTGAGAGCATCTTTGGTTTGAATAACGAGGCGCCCGACCAGGACGTGCTCATTGAGAATTACTACTAGCGCGGGTCGTTTAGTATATCTGAGTAGGCATTTAGATCAACATACTACATTCATAGTGGCGGGCTGCGACATTGGCCCTCTTACGCTGAGCAATAGATCGTACTGAACGCTATGTGAGCCATACATTAGATCATTGTACTAGCACAGTGTCCTTAAGATCTACATAGATCAAAACTATTTACACTTTATGCTCCCTGAGATCTTTGCATCGTACAGAACGTTATTTACGCTGTTATCTTTACATAAATCAGAACGTTATTTCTATTTGCCTCGACACCACCCAGTGATTGCGTGGTTTCACACATGCACACCATCTTTACTCGCATTATACTGAGCGCTATTTATCTATATATATACAGCCTGGCGTGGATTGGCGGGCGGCAAAGGCGGGGGGGGGGGCCGTCACCTACCCCGGGCCCAAGGGCAGGGGCTACGATCCCCACGCACATGGAGTTCTGGGGAATTGATCGCACGCGCGTCTCGTTGCGCCTCGGCGCTCTGAACCGCATCATGCGCGACCCAGTCTCCCATGACATCCAGCGCCTTAGTTCTGCCGTCCCGAAAGTCGGCGTATCCCCGCTCACCGTGCAGCAGGCCGAGGTGTTGCTGGCCCTCGCCCGCGGCGCCTGCGACAAACCCGAGGCTTACGACGCGGAAACCTCGTTGTTGCTGCGCAAAGTTCTGCTGGTGTCGATGCGGCTCACCGTGCAGGTTCCTGTCACCTTTGAACCCGCTGCTGAGGATGCATTTCTTGAACGGCTGGGGTGGGCGCCCCCGCGCGACGTCGCCCGGCTTTTGACCGGGTATTTCCTTAAAATTGGCGACCTGAGTGTGCTGTACGAGTTTCTGGACGCGTTCGACGCGGCGTGGGCCTCCCATGACACTGCGGCGGGCCCCGAAGGAGTAGCGCTGCTCAGCGCATTGCTCGGCGTGCTGGACGGGATCAAACTCGTGAACACGAAAGTGAACACCGCATTTGTTCTGCGGATCTCTAAATTCTGCGATCCCGAGTTTTTGGCCCCGGCACATGCTCTCGTCGCTCAGTTCGGCCCCGCCACGGACAGCGAGCAGGAATTGGCCCCGCCGTTGTCGGCCGCGCAGTTGTGGCTTTCGGTGGCCGAAGTGTGCAGCCTCAGCTCGGCCACTGCCGGTGGCTCAGCAGTGGTGGCTGCTGCTGCTGCTGCTGGCGGCTCAGCAGCGGCTGATTTGGCTGATTTGGCGCAGCTCGCGGAAAACAGTTTTGCTTTGCTGGAAAAGCTCGACAGCGCGCACCAGTTTCAAACGCGCACGGACTACGCGCAGGCGCTCGTGCTTGAACGCGCGATGCACGCGCATTTCACGGTGCTGCAGCATGCGTTTTTGGCTCGCGCATTGCCCGCAGCAACTTTACGGCCCCTGGTTGTGCGCGCGCTGCGTGATGCCACGCTCCACGAGCCGCAATTGACGAGTTTGGTGGCCGAGCTCGCTGCACAAATCGTTTGTGGTGATGAAATGCAGATGGCTACAATGCTGGAGCTGCTGCCGGACTTTTTCGGCGAATTGGACCCGCGCGATGCATACAACGCGGCTAAACGGTTTGCCGATCAATTCGACAAGGACTTCCCGGCCGAATCGAGCCGGATTAAGGCGTTGTACATTTTGACAAACAAATTAACGGTTGAAGAGTTCGGCGTGCATGCTGCTGCTCGTGGGGATACCACAGAGGCAGTGGCTGTGGTGGCGGCGTTACTGTCGTCCGTCGTGGCATTTGTCGCTAGTTTTAAAAGCACCGAGCTGTCGGGTTTAGCAGTCACGCTGCTCGACCAGAAGTTCGGCACGATCAATGCCGATGTCGATGTGAACATCATCGCCACGTGGGGAGAGCTGGCGCAGTACCTCACGCCGGCGAAGTTCCGCGAGGTGCTCGAACTGCTGACGCAGGCGCTGTACCACACAGGGAGCACGAATGAGGCGATTATCCGGGCGGTGGGCAACGCTCGCACGACCATCGGCGTTCGTGGGCCCGATGACCAGCTGTACCTCGAGTATTTGCTGAATATGCTGATCATCAAGGGTGACCCGACAAATGCTCACCTCGCGAGAGGCCTGCTGCCGCCATTGGCGCGGCTATCGGGGAAAAACTTGAAGCAGCCCGTGGAAATGGCTCGCAATGTATGGTTCAGCTTAGCGGCGATGGGCTACACCGAGCAGAAATTGAGTGCTGACGAGCGTAAAGATTTAACCACCATTGCGAAATGGGCACCTCCCCTCGTAAGTGAGACGTCGGCTGACCGTACTGAAAGCGACTTGCAGTTGAACCCTGTGCTGTGCCGGGGCACGAGCACCGAGGTCTTGAAAGAACAGACGGCAGCGTTGGCACGCCTCGACCCTCGGCTGGTGTCGCACAATTTCCAGACCCCGTCGCCCGCAAACCGGATGTTCTTTGCCGCCACGCTGCTCCTGGAAGGACTGCGCACACGAGGTGGTGTCATTTCGAAGCTGCCCTTGTATTTCTCCGAGCTGGAACTGGCCAGTGGCGATGGGTACACGCACATGCACCTGCTGGCCCAGCATCTTGTCGGCGATTATGTCCGCAACCTGGGCTTTGAGGGCGACTTGCTGTCGATTGCCCTTGAATTGAAGCAGTTGCTGGTTCTGGCGTGCCACCGCGTTGAACCCGTGCGCCGCGTTGCCACAGATTTGTGTTCTTTGGTGGTGAACGGGATCCCGCCGGCGTTGTGCCAACGCGAGGCTTTGTTCACGCTACTGGACTGCCTCACTTTGTTAGGAGATTCGATCGCGAATGCCGTGGAAAACGAGTACTCTCCACAGGCGCTGTTTACCGCTCCGGTGTCCAATATCACTTTGGAGTTGGGGGACAACTTGGACGCCCGCCGGCAGTCGCTATTGGCGTTTGAAACGGCCGCTAAAGGTTGGATCGCCAATATTTCCACAATGATGGCGCCCGATCTCCGCTCTAAGGTTTACACGTATTTGGGCAGCAGTAAAGCCTCCGGTAGAGGCCGCCGGTTCGCTTTGAACATCTTGGCGAATGATGACGCTTACAGCGACGATTTCATGGCGCAGTATCTCGTGCTGTCGCACTACGACGCACAAACGACGCGCGAGTCCGCAAGTGAGATTGTCGAGCATCTGCAGGGGGCACAGTCGGCCCAGGACTTGCAAACTGCGTATGTTGCGGCAGCGGCGCATATTCGCACTGGCAAATCGGCAGAAGCCGTTTTTATTGTTGAGGAAAGCATCAAAGCTCCCTTCCGCATCTTCACGGAATCTGCCATCGCCGCGGGCATCACGTTCTGGCACCACGTCATTCGGCACCAGATGGGCCTCCGGGCCGCCGTCGTGAACGCCATTACCGAGCAGTGTGTGCTCACCGCTCACCAGAAACGCGGGGTGTTCAGCCGGGAGCTGGATGAATCGTTGCCATTATGGTCGGAAATGGAGTACGCGCCGAGCAACAAGCTGACGCTGGAGCGTGAGGAGACGCTGGTTAAACGAAACTTGGCTCCGCACACGCGGTTACTTACCGGGTTTTTACGCAGTTGCTTGCACAATTCAGTATTGCTCGACCCCCTGTATGTGCCGATGTTTTCGCGGTTAGTGTTTTCGTGGCTGAGGGGGTTGATGTTGCACGGCTCCTTGCATTCTTTGGCCCGGAACTTGCGCATGCAGATCTTGAACTTCGCTCAGGAGGCTTTGACAACGCTGTTGAAGCTGCAGAAGGCGCACCCATTGCTCAAGGCTCTAGCGTACCAAGTCGAGAGGCTGATCTGCGGGGCTGGTTTAGCATGGTTCGAGCAGCCAGTGTGCCAGTGGCCGTTTGGATCCAACCGACGCGATGAAGCATTCTCGTTGCGGCTGATAAAGCACGTCGTTAACTACATCCAGCGCTACGACAGTCCTGAGGCGAGCTTACTTGCTGAGCTGTACAGCCAAGAGTTCAACAAACTATCGGTATGGCATGAACCTTTAGGCGGTGCTCCGCGTTTGCCCAGTCGAGGTTTGACTGTGGCGGATTTGCAAACGGCATGGGGGATCAGCCCCATTCTTGCAGTAAGGCTTATCTTGACATGGAATGGCGGACCGCAAGAGGCTGGGCTGTTACAGGATCTTATCGTGCAGCACCCACTTGCCGTCGTTAAGTGTGAGGAGGCCCTAGAAATTTACTTGGATGGCCGCCGGGGTACTTCAAGCTACCAGGTGTTGTATTGGCACCAAGTGAGCCCGATTGCATCTATTGAGCTGCTGGCGCCGAAATACGGCCGAAACAAGATCGTTTTGCAGTTTGCTGTGCGGTCGTTACTGTCACATCCTATCACAAAGTGCTTCTTTTACGTACCGCAGATCGTGCAGATGCTGCGCCACGACGTTTCCGGAATGGTCGAGTCTTACATCCTCGAGGCAGCCAAGTTTTCCCAGAAGTTCGCCCACCAAATTATTTGGAACATCCTGGCCAACATGTACAATGATGATGATGGCACTGAGCCGAACGAGATGAAACCGCAGCTAGATGCTGTATTGGCCCGACTGAAGAACGAGTTCACTCCGAAAGAGAAGAAGTTTTATGAAACCGAGTTCACGTTTTTTTCGGAGGTCACTGGTATCTCCGGTAAGCTGAAGCCGTACATTAAACGGTCCAAGGCCGAGAAGAAGGCGAAGATCGATGAGGAAATGGCCAACATCAGGGTTCCTGAGGGCGTTTATTTGCCGTCTCACCCTGACGGTACAGTTGTTGATATCGACCGCAAAAGCGGGAAACCGTTGCAGTCACATGCAAAGGCACCGTTTTTAGCGAACTTTGTGATCCAGGTCGACGTTGATGAAGTAGACGAGGACAATGTCATGAAAGTGCAGCACCGTACCAAAGAAATGGTGCAAGGCGCCATTTTCAAAGTCGGTGATGACTGCCGTCAAGATGTGCTCGCATTGCAAGTGATCAGCGTGTTCCGCAGCATCTTTAACTACTGCGGCCTCGACGTGTATGTGTTCCCGTACAAGGTAACCGCCACTGCGGCCGGCCGCGGCGTAATTGATGTGCTACCGGACTCGATCTCGCGGGATATGCTGGGCCGGGAGGCCGTGAATGGCCTTGATCAATGGTTCCACTCGAAGTATGGCGGCCCTGACAGCATTGAGTTCCAGCGCGCGAGACTCAACTTCGTGAAGTCGCTAGCAGCGTACTCGGTGATTTCGTGGCTGATCCAATTCAAGGACCGGCATAATGGCAACATCATGTACGACAAGGATGGCCACATTGTGCACATCGACTTCGGGTTCTGCTTCGACATTGCTCCGGGTGGTGTTCGGTTCGAAGCCGCGCCGTTCAAATTGACAAAGGAGATGGTGCAGGTGATGGGCGGCTCCACGAAGGCTTTGCCGTATCAGTGGTTCGAAGAATTGTGTGTGCGTGCATTCTTAGCCAGCCGGGTGTTTGCTGACGATATTTGCCGCGTGGTAGAGCCGATGCTCGAAAGCGGTTTACCGTGCTTCAAGGGCAACACGATCAAGCACATGCGCGACAGGTTTGCATTGAACAAGAGTGATGCGGAGGCAGCTCAGTACATGCGCTCCCTGATCTCGAAGAGTCATGAGTCGAACTACACGAAGGGTTACGATGAGTTCCAACGTCTTACCAATGGAATTCCTCATTAAAGTGTGTTAATAAGAATAAAAGTATAACTGTTAAATGCTTTAAATGAATGTATATATAAATAACTATCGCGACTCCGGCTTTAGAGATGGCGCCACGGTCAACACTGGCGACATTTGCTGCTGGCTGAGGTGCTGAGCACCCGACCATTGGCTCTGGTTAAACACAGGCGAGTTTGTATTTGAATTGAGCACAGGCGAGTTTGTCGTTGAATTGAGCACAGGCGAGTTTGTATTTGAATTGAGGGCCGGTGACTGTGTCGGAGAGTTTTTGCGTCCCTTCGGCCTGCCCCTCGGCCTTGGTGACTTAGGCACCCCCGACGAGATCGCGCCTGAGCATATCTCGCGCATCCGGTGCCGTTGCATAGCGTCTTGGCGGTTAAACCCCTTGCCGCACGGGCACACAAACGGCCGTGCCGAACTATGGCAGCGCTCGTGCCGCCTCAAGTCGTGGGGACGAACAAAGTTGGCCTGGCACACCTTGCAAACATATGGCCGGTCCCGCAAATGGGTTTGGATGTGCGAACGAAGGTTGTACGTGCGTTTAAACAGCCGCTGACAGTGGGGCACGAGGCACATGTACATCCCTTCGACATCAGTAGCTCCAACGTACTCGTCAACAACACCTTCGGGCAAACACGACCTCCGTTTTTGTTTCGGTTTGCGTTGCTGGTCAATGATCGCCTCAGTAAGCTCTGACCGTGGCACAGTTACAATGGGCTGCCATGAGAATGGAGCGTGCTCCGGAGATTGCGGATCCGGGGACAGCGATTCGTCACTCAATGCGGGGCTCAGGTTCGGCATCGCCCCCGGTTGCATTGACAACTGCGGAGACGACTGCGAAACGTACTGAGCTTGCCGAGGAAACAATGGAGGCATGAGCCGCTGCTGCTGCTGCCCATAATGCTCATTCCCGTACATTGGAACGGGACTGCTAGTTTGATTCTCGTATTGCTGGTTATTCTCGTATTGCTGGTTATTCTCGCATTGCTGGTTATTCTCGTATTGCTGGTTATTCTCGTATTGCTGGTTTGCCCGGAAGCGTTGGACCCCCGTCTCCATGGGCGACGGCCCCGGCTGCTGGCGAAGGTACGGCGACACGGCCTGTTTCGGCATCGGCGGCATGATGTACGGCGACCGCAGCTCGGACATTGGCTCGGCTACAAAATCGGCATTTGAAGGCAGAGAATTGCTGAAGTTTTCCAAACTTGTGCTTTGTGGGCGTGTAATGCTCGATTGTGGACGGTGGCCCTGGGGGAAGCTGATCCCTAACGGATCGAGGTTTGCCCGCGGCGGTAAACTACGCGAGGATGCCAGTCGTTCGGGCGAGCTTGGCGGCGAAGACGGGAGGTCCGTGAAATCGGTGAATTCCCGGAACTCGGTCTCTTCATTAGGCGCTTGGGATACATAGTCATCGGGACCCAAAGGAGGCTCGCTACTTAGGTCCTCGGGGAAGGTCCGCAGCCGCTGCGGTGGGGCGAAAGGTGGCAACGGAGCGTACTCGTTAGTACCGGCACCGTTGGCGATGCCGAGGTCCGGGATGCTGAGAAACTGGTTATCAGCCTCAGAATCATAAGGCCCAATGTCAGAGTAGTACGGATCAAAGTCGGTTTGCGGAATCTTGTACGACTCAGGTTCATCAGATACAAGATCGTCGTGCCGCGCGTAGTACGGCTCGGAGTACGGCACGTACGAGTTAAAGAATTGACTCATTCTTGATTTCGCTAGTGCCTTTTAACAGAGCGGGAAGAGGGGGGGGGTGCAGGAAATGTGTGGTTCAATTTCGGTTTGGTAGATTGGAGAGTTGCGCTAAGACTGTGTCCACGGCTTTGTGGGGTTTGCGCTTAGATTGGGCATATCCAAATACAGAAGGTGTAAACAAAGGGCGAGGGCAGTACACAACGAAACCCGAACCCCTGATGTAAATAAAAGACAGTATCGAGCAATCATCCTTGCCCTGTTTCCCCTTGCCCTATTATGTACGTGAATCAGGCACGCCGAAAAATGTCGCCGGTTTTATCGAATACGAAAATCAGGTGAGATTATGCAGTATACCCACGGACCGGTGTCAGTTGCCTAAATCCGGCGCCTATATATGTGTAATTTAGATACGGGCCGATTAAGTGCATAAATATACAGTTTAAATGGCCTAGAGCCGACCGGTGTTTGGATATAGTACGGGATAACACTGTTCGTGCGGATCAAGCACGTTTCACCAACGGGTACTCAAATGCGAGGTAATCGGGAGGGTGGTACGTGCATCGGGCGTGGCTTGCAAAAAGCAACCAAAGCGCAAGCTGCCCTAAAGACCCAAACTTGCAAAGTCCCAAGCGAGACCACCACTGCTCAGCGAGACCACCACTGCTCAGCGAGACCACCACTGCTCAGCGAGTCCACCACTGCTTAGCGTATCATGTGTTTTATAAGCGGCCACCCCCGCTTCACTTAGGAGGACCGTTGGCCACTCCAGGCCATCTACCACGTGACACGACACTTAACGGTGAATTCTATTTGCCAACTAACCCCCCCCGCCCCACACTCTGAGATCTCCTTGCCCTGTAGTTAATTGTTCGAACATTCACTAGGTATCATCCATGTATAGGGCCACCTTACGCCACACCAAACTAGCTGCGCGCGTGTCTGCGCTTTCTGCGTCAAGGCCTGCATCGCGGGCGTTTTCATCGTTCACCAGTGAGCTTTCAACTAGCCTTCTTGCTCGCCCCGCATTGGCACCCCCCTCGCGCCGCTCAAACCTCAGTTTCGCGCGGTTGTCGCCCCTCCAGTTCAGCCGCACTTATGCCGAAACGGTCAAAGTTCCGTCGATGGCCGAATCGATCAGCGAAGGCACGCTGAAGGAGTTCACGAAGGGAGTCGGCGAGTTTGTCGCGCAAGACGAGGAGATCGCCAGCATTGAGACCGATAAAATCGACGTTGCTGTGAACTCGCCTGTTTCTGGCACTATCATCGAGCTTCTGGCCCAGCCGGATGACACGGTTGAGGTTGGTCAGGACTTGCTCCGCATCGAACCTGGTTCTGCGCCTGAAGGCGAGGCCGCAAAGCCCGCTAAACAAGAACCCGCTAAAGAGGAAGCACCGGCAGAGGTAAAGGAGGAAGTGAAAGAGGCACCGAAGGAGGCTTCGAAGGAGGCACCTAAACCGGCACCTAAACCGGCTGCACCTGCTGCTGCGCCTGCTGCTACTGCTGCTGCTGCACCTGCTGCTACACCTGCTGCTGCACCTGCTCCCACCACTTCGTTCAGCCGGTCCGAAACTCCTGTTAAAATGAACCGCATGCGGCTGCGGATTGCTGAACGGCTGAAGGAATCGCAGAACACGGCCGCTTCGCTCACGACTTTCAATGAAGTCGACATGAGCGCATTGCTGGAGATGCGCAAGCTTTATAAAGATGAGATCATCAAGAAGAAAGGCGTCAAAATCGGCTTCATGGGCCTGTTTTCTAAGGCCGTAACGTTGGCCATGAAAGAATGGCCCGCCGTGAATGCGTCAATTGTGGGCGAAAACATTGTTTACCACGACTTTGTTGACATCAGCGTGGCAGTGGCAACGCCTAAGGGGTTGGTCACACCGGTTATTCGCAACGCCGAGAGTTTGAGTGTTGTCGAAATCGAGCAGGCGATTGTTGACTTGAGCCACAAGGCACGTGACGGGAAGCTGACGCTGGAGGACATGACTGGCGGCACGTTCACGATCTCGAACGGCGGCGTATTTGGCAGTCTTATGGGCACGCCGATCATCAATATGCCGCAATGCGCCGTTTTAGGCCTGCATGGCGTGAAGGACCGGCCCGTGGCGGTCAATGGCCAGGTCGTGGTCCGCCCGATGATGTACACTGCGTTAACTTATGACCATCGCATCGTGGACGGCCGCGAAGCTGTCAGTTTCTTAGTGACGCTTAAGCAGCTCATCGAGGACCCGCGCAAGATGCTTTTGTAGATAGTTAGACCGCATTAAGCGTGTAAGCGTACAATATTACACAATGTTAGGGTATACAATAGGGTATGCAGTAGGGTAGCGTCTGCCGATACACTTACCCTATATATAAATCCTATGGTGATGCAGTAGGCATGCGGCTGCGATATGGGAGTTCTGTAAAGCAGTTAAAGTGTATACAAATTAGATCATGTTTATGGGTGCTGTGTGCTGTCTATGGCCGTTCTATGCAAGGTGGAGCCGCTCCATATCGCTCCAAAACAACGCCATCTTCTCGCTGGCATACTCTAAATTATCAAAGTCCTGGGTTTCCTCTACAGGGATAGTCGATTCCACGGGGCTCGACAAAATTGCTTCGAACTCAATTGGCGTTTGGGGCGGGCTTGGCGACCCTGCCACCACCGAGTAGTTCGGATGTGTAGCCAGAAACTCTTGCCTAATCTCGTCATCCGTCTCGGCTGGCGTTTGCACGATCCCCCACATCGCCCAGCACATACTGACTGCCGGTCGCAGATCGCTTGTGGCTTTAAGCAACTCATTGATCTCACGTTCCATCGCCTCCTCGTCGAAAACTGATGTGCCATGCTCCACATAGCTTGTGATAAACCGCTGCTGCTCATCCAAAGATGGATACCTATCGGTCCAAATATGGTGCGGCTGGGTTGGGTGGTGGTAATCGCTCATCCACTCACAGAAATGGTTCGCAATGTCGTATGCACGCGCATTGGGGCCCGAGTACTCAAAGTCAATAACCACGAGCTGCCGGTGCTCGTTCTGGGGCCGCAGCAATGGCGAGCCCTTCGGGGGCTCTAGTCGCAGGATGTTGCCGTACTGCGTGTCATTATGACAAAACACCAATTCACCAATATTTCGGGTGTTCAAGTATGTACGGTAGCGTGTCACTGCTGTTAGAAACTCCGAGAATGTATGACCCTTTAAAACATGGTTTAATGTGCCTGGGTGCTGGGCATCGAGCTGTTTAAGCCGATGCTCGGCCCTGGGGCTCCATTTGGCGAATGTTGACCAGCACCGTGCACCTTCTGCCAAGTCTGCTGCGGACAACGGCACGTTATCGTGGAGATCACGCATCCGTTTCGCAATCTGCATGCTCGTTTCGGGCTGCCGCAAATCGTCTTTAGTGAGCGTCCGCGCGTTCAAAAACTGTTCAAACCGCCCATTCTTGAACGTTCCCAGCAGTTTAGGTCCAATATTGTGCCGGGTAAGTTCAGCAACCGTGCGCAATTCCTCGTCTCTGTCAATGAGCAGCCCAACTTGCGGGCCGTAAACACGCAGCAGCAAGTTCGGCGGCAGCCGGTGATGGTACGGCTTGCCGACATACTCGCGTTTGATTTTCTCTTTGATGTACGGCGGCGGTTTGACCGAGTACACGCTGTTTGTTAACGCGCCACTGATGCGGTGCATTTCAAGGTCCGGGGACATGTCAACCGAGACCTGGGACCAGCCCGAGATCCGCAAAGCGTGGATTAGTTTTATTACGTCCTGGCGGAAGTAGTGCACGGGCAAATGGTCATCCAAAAACTCGTCGGCGTGCGGGATGTCGTCTTGAGAGGCACTGGTGTCAAAGCTGGCCGTGCTGCTGGCCGTATGCGTGCTGTGCGTGCTGTGTTGGCTGTGCAAACTGTCGGTAGACCGTTTCCGGCTGCTGCGGTGGAATGCACGGGGCAGCATTGGTAGCGGAGTCCTGATTGGGGGCCGGTAAGGGTGTCTCTCCACATGCGTGATAAGGGTACGCATGTGGCCTGTGGGGCACGGGCGTGGCACGGGCGTGGCACTGATAACTGATAGGGCGCTAGTTATTTAGAAAGGTGAACTTTATTTGTGAATAAGTGACGCTAAGTAGAACCTAGTTGCCGTCCTAGGCATTGATGGGGTGGAGTTCAAACGCAATTGGGAGGGTAGTTCATATAGGTAGGCAAATCAATAAATTACATAGTAGATATCACCTGCATCATGACCGCATAATCGCTTTCCAAAAGTCACCCAGCACCCAAAAGTCACCCAGCACCCAAAAGTCACCCAGCACCCAAAAGTCACTAGCATCCAACATTCACTAGCACCCAACATTCACTAGCACCCAACATTCACTAACATCCAACATTCACTAGCACCCGCACCCAATCGCACCTGCACCCAACAGCAGCACCGCATTCACCAGCACCGCATTCACTCATCCAAGTTCCTACATTGTCGTACATGGCTTCAGCCCTACATAGTTCCCTATAAGGTTCACCAGGGTAGGGCAGGGCGCGGGTAATGGACCCCATCCGGCCGGCCTTCGCCGCCGTCCATTCGTTTGTGGATGCGCCCTTTTTTGTCGAGCTGTCCAAGCACAAACTCGACCATGCACGTCTCAATGATGATCCCATCCCTGTGTGCGGGTTTGCCAGCGTGCCACGCGTGCGGAACCGGCCTGCTGCCGTGCGGCTCATGGGCGAGAGTTTCAATGCACGTCCCGCAGATTTGGCGGGTAGTTCGGCGCTCAATTTCCGCATTGAAGGTGTGGTGCGCAACGTGAACACAATTGAGGCGTTCCGGGATGTGGATAAGGCGGCAATGCTGCACACGGCCGCCAGCCAAGTTAAAGCGGCAATTGCCGACGGCTCTGCGCTTGCAGATCCCACTTTGTTGCTGCAATTCTCAGTGCTCACGTTTGCGGATCTCAAAAAGTACCGGTTCTACTACTGGTTCTTGTTCCCGGCTTTGGGCTGGAATTCAGCTTTGACTCTTGTTGAAATGCCCAGTGCCGACACCGCTATGAGCGGGGCAACGCAGCCCCTAATGGCATTGGTGCGCCAGGGGGATGAATTTGTGTGTCGTGACTTCCAGGAGTTTAAAGGTAATGCGATTGGCGTGTGTGATCTCGGCAGCACGGGAGAGGTGCCCTACGTGCTGCACAACTTGGCCGCCTTGCTTGCTCACTACAAAGTTTCTAAAATTGATGTATTTGTGTACCGGCCCAGCGGCGGCAGCGCTTGGTACACATTAACCCCATCTCTTGCCGAGGTTCCCGCAGTTGGCTGGGAACGCAATGCCCAGAACCGGTTAGTGCCAAAGTTCACCGACTTGTCCACCTTGCTTGATCCCCAGCAATTGGCCGCACAAGCGGTTGATTTGAACTTGAAACTGATGAAATGGCGTGCCGCGCCCCAGCTGGACCTATCAGCGATTTCCTCGGCGAAATGCTTGTTGCTCGGTGCAGGAACGCTGGGGAGCTACGTTGCTCGCGGGCTGCTGGCGTGGGGGGTCCGCCACATCACGTTTGTTGACAATGGATATGTGTCGTACTCGAACCCCGTCAGGCAGCCGCTGTATGTGCATGCCGACTGTGTTCAGCACGCCGTAAAGGCCACCACTGCAGCATCCAACTTGACGGCGGTGTTTCCTGGTGTGCAGAGTGTTGGTGTGCAACTGGAAATCCCCATGGCCGGCCACGGCGTGGTGGAAGAAGTGAGGCAAAGGCAAGAGCATGATAAACTGAAGGAATTGATCACAAAGCACGATGTCGTGTTTCTACTGATGGACAGCCGCGAGTCGCGGTGGCTGCCGACAGTGATGTGCGCGGCATTGGGCAAAATTGCCGTGAATGTCGCGCTCGGGTTCGACTCGTACCTCGTAATGCGTCATGGCATAAGAGACTCGAAAGAACAGTTGGGCTGCTACTTCTGTAACGATGTTGTTTCACCATCCAACAGCGTGGCAAAGCAAACGCTCGATCAGATGTGCACGGTGACGCGGCCGGGGGCAGCTATGGTGGCTTCCGGGTACGCTGTAGAGCTGCTGGCCCAATTACTGCAGCATCCTCTCCAATGTGGAGCACCTGCCAACGCACATACTGCCTTAGGACCGATAGCCCACCAGCTCAGGGGGTTCCTCAGCACGCAGGAAGTAATGAAGGTGTGGGCGCCAGCGTTTCCACAGTGTTCCGCGTGTGGGCCCGCGGCTGATTTGTGGCTTGCCAACGGCTGGGAGTTCGTTAAACGAGCACTGGAGTCCCCGGAATACTTGGCAGAAGTGAGCGGGCTGGCAGATCTGCAGCGGCGCACCGAGGAGCTTGAGCTCGATTCAGAAGATGAGGGATTGATGTAGTATATTGTAGTTGCTTGGCGGAACAACGGCGAATGGTTTGTCGGTAATGTCGAACGATGAAGTGACATTATGCGGGAGCAGGCAAAGTTGGCACGCATGCATCCTGCTCACATACAGCTAATCCATATGCTTCCTACACGCATGCATCCTGCTCACATACAGCTAATCCATATGCTTCCTACACGCACGCATCCTGCTCACATACAGCTAATCCATATGCTTCCTACACGCACGCATCCTGCTCACATACAGCTAATCCATATGCTTCCTACACGCACGCATCCTGCTCACATACAGCTAATCCATATGCTTCCTACACGCACGCATCCTGCTCACATACAGTTATTCCATATACATCCTACAAGCAGGCAGCCTGCTCTGCATGCATCCTGCTCACATACAGCTAATCTATATGTGTCCTACACACATCCATATGCATCCTACAAGCATGCATCCTGCTCACATACAGCTATTCCATATGCATCCTACACGCATGCATACTACACACATCTATATGCATCCTACACGCATGCATCCTGATCTGGCTATACTGATATTCTTGATGATTTAATTAATCCTACTTACAAACAGGTACTCCGCACTCTACGTAGCGTGCATACTGCACCTTAAGGGCACACTTCTCGTCACCCACAACCAACTGAACCTGCATAACCAATTGAACCTGCATAACCAATTGAACCTGCATAACCAATTGAACCTGCATAACCAATTGAATCTGCATAACCAAATATAGATATTTATTACATGAAACCGCTGTATGGCTTGGGTTATAGGTGGTTGTGGCCGCTGCCCTACCCTATGCTACGACTGAGCCTGCGAGCAGTGTGGGCTGCCCGCCCATTAACGCGGACGTACGTGCAGCGCACGATAAATCGCCCCCTCCCCGACGTCGTTGGCCAGCGGCGCCAGCAAAAGACGTATTTAGCGATTTTCTGCGGAATCATGACCGTGGCGTTGGTGGGGATGGTGAAATACGAGGCGGCCAACTCCCCAATCGTTACGTCGACGTTGGCGGCTTTGAGGCGCTCGAAACTGTGTCATGACGCTATTGGACCGAACGTGCACTTCACGAGCGCGATGCCGTGGATCAGCGGCAATGCCGGCATCGCGAAGGACGTTGTCGACTTCAACTACTCTGTTTCGGGCGACAATGCTTCGGCAACGGTGAGATTCCGGGCAGTCAAAGTGCCGGGTGAACTGCGCTACGTCGTTGAAAACTGGTCGCTCACCCCGCAGAGCGGGCCAGAAAAGGGGCAAGAGATCAGTCTTATTGACGAGGAGTTCTTGCCCCACGTTCCGCTTTCTAACACCGAGGAGCCGGGTATTCGCAAGAATCCTAGGCTCTAATGCACATACGTATGTAATGCCATTGAACTATATGGAGATGTACACTTACGAAGTGCCCCATTTATCGAGGAGGCCGCCTCGGAAGATGGGCAGCCATTTTCCATATGGAACGATGTATATAGAAGTAGGGAGGTACTAAGTGGGGATGTACTAAGTGGGAATGTACTAAGTGGGAATGTACTAAGTAGGGATGTACTAAGTGGGGAGGTATGTCGAAGTGGGGATGTACTAAGTGGGAA